>JASVER010000061.1:2067758-2228498 GCA_030449065.1 Oceanodroma leucorhoa
CCGCCCCGCACCGCCCCCGGCCACGGCGGCCCTGGGAAATGTAGTCCGSGGCCGCCCGCTCCGGCGGGCTCTGCCGGGCAGGGGGGGGCCTTGGAGCGGGTCTGGCCCCGGGCATCCCCCCGGCACCCCCTGACATCCCCCCGGCATCCCTCTGGCATGGCCCAGCATCCCCTGGTGTCCCCCTGACATCCCTTGGCATGGCCCCAGCATCCCCTGGCATCCCCCTGGCATCCCTTGGCATGCCCCAGCATCCCCTCACATCCCCCCGGCATCCCTCTGGCATGCCCCAGCATCCCCTGGCATTCCCCCGGCATCCCTCTGGCATGACCCAGAATCCCCCAGCATCCCTTTGCATCCCTCAGCATCCCTTGACATGGCCTCAGCATCCCTCCAGCATCCCCTGGCATCCCATGGCATCCCCCCGACATCACCTCGGCATCCCTTGGCACGGCCCCAGCATCCCTCCAGCATCCCCTGGCATCCTTTGGCATCCCCCCGGCTTTCCCCCAACATCCCTCAACGTCACCACGGCATCCCTCGGCATGGCCCCAGCATCCCTCTGGCATCCCTGGCATTCCTTGGCATCCCCCTAGCATCCCCCTGACATTCCCCCAGCAACCCCCCACCACCCCCCCCAGCATCCTCCGTCTCTGCTCTCCGGAGCCCTGAGAATTTGGGGCTTTCGGGGCAGTGGCAAGTTTAAACAGCCTCTCGCTGCCATGCATCCCTGGGCAGTGCCGGAGGAGCCGGAGCAGGAGCCTGCCTGCAGCGCCCAGGCAGGGCAGCAGGAGCCATCCCAGTCGAGGGACCTGGCTGACTGCCGGCTCTGCGCCACCCAAGCTCTGCAGATCCCGGGGGAGAAGGTGGGGTGATGCTCATCCATACCACCCCAGCTGCCTGCCCAGGGCCTGCACGGTGCTGAGTCCCAAAAGGGCTACTCTGCCCACGCTGGCATCACTCCCAGTTTGAAGGACACTTGATTGATTTAACCTCTCTGTAGCTTCTTGGTGTGGAATAAAAAAATCTAAGGCAATGATCCTTGTGACGACGTGAAACCTGCTTAGGAAAAGTCCCGGTGATGCTCTCTAAGGCACCCGCAGAATCCCTATCCCACTCTCCCCGTCCTGACATGGATCCGCCCCTCGGAGACATGCTCGGAGGGCACCGCAGTGGCCACTCTCTCCCATGGCAGCAGCCRGGCTCAGGCAGCAGAGCATTCGGGCAGTCCCTGCACCAGGCTGCGAGCTCCACTTTGAAACGCCATTATGTCCATGTTTTCCTTTTCCATATGTCCATGTTTCACTGTGCTAAAACAGGATCAGGAAACCCACGCTCGCTGTTGGACCCTGCAAAGCATCTGCTCTGTCGCAGCCCTCGGCCTCAGCCTTCCCATCTGCAAAATGGGACTAGAAAGGTGCTCCCAGGTTTTTTACCGCCTCTTTTAGGACTGAAGGGATTTTCCGGTAGTCAGCAGTTCCCATGAGCTTCTAGGCACACTGTCKATCATCCCCCAAAATAAGACGATGGGATGCTGCAGCTGCTATTTCAGTCAGTCCAAGCAAACCGGAGCACAATTCCTAAAAAAAAAATGATCAAGCCCCAGCCGTGTTCCTTCCAGCTTTCTGAAAACCCAGGGAAAAAATAAATCAATGCTCATCTAATGGAAAAAGCCAAGAAATTTTGCATTCATGGAGAGCAAAAGCTGCCCTGGGTGGACCGTGCTGGGGGTAGCGCTTATTTGCTCCTTGAGTTGTGCTGTGCCGGGGGCYGCGCAGGAGCCCCTCTCCTCCCCCTCTGCTCGGTGCCATCTGAGGACATTCCCAGGCTTTTTTGGGTTTTACGTTATTTGTAAAATAATGCTCCTTCYTCCCCGTTACCATTTTCTTGCAAAACCCGTGCCCGCTCCCCGCACCCACAGGCAGCACCACATCACGCCTCCCTGGTCTCGGCRTTTGGGCAGCTGCCTGCGCTGCTCCTCAAAGCAGACAGCTCCTAGGGATGTTTTACTGGGGGTCTAACGCACAGGGCTTACAAAATCAGGCCGTTCCTGAATAAAAACCCCATAATAACCCCCCTTGAGCTGTTTGGKGAAGAGCGAGGATGCTCTCAGTTAAGCACCAAGGAGTGATGATGGACATCTCAAGTGACGGAAACCCCCCCGAGACTGCCAGGAGGTGACAAAGCAAGAGTAATATCAGTGGGAACAGCATCACTCACAGTAGCCCCGGGGCTTGAGCTCAAATCCAGCCTGATTTTGTGCCCCTGCTTTGCCCAGCCCAACAACACAGCTCCTTCCTCTGCACTGCACCCGCTGCGGGGTTGCACCGGGCTGCCCCAGGAGGTGAAGCCCCAGCCCAGTGTCTCCCAGTCCAGGGGAGTTTGCAGCACCCCAGGGATGAGGTTTGGGTCTGTCAACCCCTGTGCCTGGGCAGGTCACGCAGGGCTCCCCCCTCCGGTGCAGGAGGGCAAGGACAGATGGGGGAACATCCCCATTTCGGGGCTCACAGGTGGCTGGTGGGGGGTCTGGGCTGCTGGTGGGGGGTCTTTGTGCTGGGAAGCCCTGGGACTGGCAGCGAGGACGATGCTCCAGAGCTCCCRCGTGCATCCACCACTAAATTTAGCCATTGTCACACGAGGGCTGAGATCAGGTACCGCAGGCTCGCTGTGATGGAGGGGAAGGCGGCTGAGCTCCCTGGYCGGGCTGGGACACACCAGGAGCAATCCCAGCAGCAGCTCCAGCTCCGCTCAGCCACTCCTGAGCACCTCTGACCAGCGGGATGGGGGTGAGGGGCTCCTGCTGCAGCAACCCAAAGCCTCTCACGGTGCCCCAGTGTGGGGTCTTCCCCTGGGACTGTGCCCGCGGGAGCGGGGCGGGAGGCTGCACCCAGGGGTGCGTTCCCCCCTGCGCTGCTGTAACACTTTCGGTGCATCACACGGCACAACCTGTCTCGGGATCCAGGAATGTTTTGTAGCCAGGGAGCTCCTGGCATCTCCCTTGGCATCAACTGGTGCAGGCCCAGTGCTTCCTCTCTATTTTTCCCCTCTTAATTGCACYGTTACTGAGGGATGGCAAAAGAGGACATTTTATGGGGTGTCTGGGGGTGGATACAGGGAATTCTGGCTCCTTTGAAGAGGTATGGAGAGCTGCACAGTTCAGAGCTGCGGTTCCCACCATGTGATGTTTTGAGACATTGCTGGAGAGATGGTTTACAACCTTTCMCTGGACCAGGAAGGGTAAAACTCAGGGACACAACCCTGGGAAAAACCCTGTAGGACACAGTAATGGTGCCCACCTTCTCCTGGCCCAAAGGCAGCTTCAGAACACCATGTCAGGGTGGATTCTTCTTGTCTTCACCAACRCAGTGGTGCCAATAAGGTCAATCTGACCACCCCAGCTTGCTTCTGGCTTTGACCCTCTTGCCTCGTACAGACGGTGACCGATCTGTCCTTCCCGTCCACCCCCCCACCATCTCAGCGCCATTGAACCTCCAAGATCAGATAGTGTCGGCCCAGATGGGTCAAAGCAAATTAGCATCAAAGCAACCCATTTTAGTGGAAAACCACATGAGAGTTAACAGCCCTGACGTGAACYGGGCACTGGCCCAGTTGCCCCTACCCGTAGGTCCAGCGCAGGCTCCTCCTGACCCACATCCATCCCTCCGTGACCCGACCTGCTCCCAAAACACATCACAAGTAAATGTCACATCCCACCGTGCCTCTTCTAGGGCTTTGGTGGGCGCCATGCTTGGGCTACGTGGTGTGAACATACCAGGAGCAATAGCCCCTACGGTGTTGATGACAATCCTGCAAGCACGAAGGATGCTCTCCCCCAGCAGTGATGAAGCTAATGGCCTTTCCGCAGGCTGATAAGTTCCCCTGCGAAAGGGCTTTAATCATATTTCCCTGTTTTCTGTTCCAGGAGGCAGAGATAACGAAGGGCGTGATGGAAAAAAAACAGGAGGCACTGGACTCTCCGCTCTCTGGTTTATTCCCGTGCAAGTGTAAATAATCATTCGAGCACTAAGAAGCAACGAAAGAGCACATTCCCAAGCAGCAGGGCTTCGCTGCAATGCCGGCCGTGCCGCAGCCCTCTCCTCCCCGCGCCCGCTCGGATTTGGCCGCTGCCGCCTGGCACACTGCCGTGCCCCCGCAGCCACTCGCCCAGGGAAGGGCAGCTCTGCTCCACCTGCCATCTGCTTACCKGGCTCAGCAGCGCCCGTCCCGCCGCGCCGCATATGGCACCAGAGCTGCCTCTTTTTGCATGGGTAACGAGTGACGCTGCTGCTCGGSGCTGTGCCGGTGGCTCTCACGGAGGGTCCGGCTCCTGGCTCCCTCCTGCTTTCACTCTGCAGGGATCCCTCCCTGCCTTGCCTGTGGCCGGCGGTGCCACAGATGCCAGGGGTTAAATGCCCTGGGAGAGGGGACCTGGCTGACATACAGCCATGGCCAGAGCCCCTCGTCCCCAACCCAAAGCCGTATGGGTCAGTCGTATGGGTGCGCAGGGCACACCGAGCACCACTCTGCCCTCCCCGGCCAGAGGGACGGGGCAGGGAGCCCTGAGCCCAAAACCCAGGACCTGTCACCTATTACAGAAACACAGAGGAAGGTTTTTGTGCTTCCAGGCAGAAAGCCCCGGCGGAGGTGCTCCCTGTCCCCAGGGAGCATGCCATCCCAGCTGCAGGGACATGGTGCCAGTGCCAGGCCACCAGCCCGGCTCCCGGGGTGCATCTCTCCCAGACGTGCTCGGGAGGGTGTAAGCATCGCGCTCAGCCACATCGAATGCAAGAGCTATTTTTTCCCTTTCTTGGAATTAACATATTTTAATGAGGTTTATAGATGTGGTAAATACACACACACACAGAGCAAATGAACGGCGTKCCCTGGATAAGGATGTGGCGTGTTTGCAAGGTGGCAGAGGATGAGGGGGATTTTTTTTCTCCTCTCCACAATTATTACAGGAACGGTGAACAGCAGGACGGGAAGGTTTCAGGGCAGTGCAGCTGTTCTAAGAAATCTCATGTATTTTACATCCTTTAAATGATTTTCATAACAACTCACTAAGATTCCTGCTGGGATGCCCATCTCACTAACAGGGAAAATGGGAGCATGGTAAGGTTCAGCTAATTTTCCATGCGCACGGCACAAGATTTGCTCTATCCAAACATTTCTGGATGGTACTTGGATTACTGGCATGTTCTCATTGGCAACCCACAAGGCAACCCACCCTGGAAAGCTGCATCATCTTGTTTAAAAATAGCCATGTTTACCGAGAACGGGGAGCAGGACCAGTGCAACTATTCCCATTAGGAGCAAGGGTGCAGGGAGAGCAGCGGGCTCCTTTTCTGGAGTGATTCGGAGCACAGAATTGCACCTTTTGTCCATAATCCAGACCCAGTACAAGCAACACAAACTGATCCTCTCTGTCACAGCCAGCCTGGCTCTCCAGGGAATTACTGGGAGAGATTAATGCTGTGTAATTAAGCAAGCGGAGGCTGTATGGGAAGCGCCTGGTGCGGCTGGAAATCCACTACAGCCACCCCTCACACGCAGCCGCAGCCAACACACATTGGACAGGCAGCATGGGGAAGCGGGGGGAAGATTAAAAATTAAAACATTATAGGAAAGTTTAATTGCATTTTTCAGTCCAATGACAAACGCGGCGCTTGAGATCGTTTCCCATGGTGGTGATGAATTTCCACCCATTGGTGATTCTTCCGGCTTCTTTGATTTACAGTGTGGTGGCAGGGGTGTACGTGCACCCGCAGACCAGGACCACGCTCTGTCAGTGCGTGTCTCCGGCCAGATATTAATAGATATTTGGGCTGTCTTCACGCCCGGCTCTCCCGGGCTGAGTGACCTTCAGGGCATGCCTGCCTTTGACGTGCATCGCTTTGGAGCAGGATTGATCCTGCAGGCACTTCAAACACAGTCTACCTTTGTTTGCCTTCTGTGCAAACTCTGATTAACGGGCAAACTGTCTGTCTCTCTTTTTTTTCAGGAATCAAAACGAAGGCTGGCAGTCCCTGATTAACCATTACCCTTTCCACAGCTGTTCCCAACACCGAGATCGTGCTCCGCTCTCCTTTGCCACCGCYGTACAGATCACCCGCTGCTGCCACTGTATTAAAACTAAAACCATGGTAGACTAGAACCAAGCTGATGATGACATTTATTGAACACAAATGGGAATTGCTTCATCTTCCTGCTTGAATTATGTCTTCCTACTTGGCAAGACGGGAGGCAGGACTACCTGCCTGCCTCTCCCACTTGCAGCAGGACCCGTCCCTGGTGTCCTGCAGGGCTCCCAGAGACCTTTGAGATGTTTCATAGACATTAGGGCCAGAAGAAACATGCTGGCACTGGAGAAAGCCTTGTCCTCCTCGTGGGATGAGCAAGCCACAGAAAATCAGCCCAAACCGCCTGCTTGGTTTAACTGCGACATGTAGATGGATGAAGGAAGGGCCGAACCCTCAAAGGGTGCAGGGTTGGGCCCACAGGAATCTTAAAGCCCAAAGCCCTGCTCAGTGCCCATGCTGCCAGGGCTGTTACCAGGAGCTAAGACCACAACACATTGATCCATCGCCAACGAGCAGCCACCATGGCGGGTGGCTCGGCCGAGGACYTCAGCTGGGACACACAGGTGAGTAGTAACAGCAGGAGGACAGCGAGCGGGCGAAGGGTTCTTGCTCCACTGCTTTGCCTGCCCCACACTGGAGAAAGCCCTGGGACCAAACAAAACACATTTTTACTACTGAGACAAATCAAATCATGTCTTTCCTACACACCAGAGCAGGTCTGGGTTGTAAAACTGGATTTTCTTGAGGGATCCCATAGCAAACCCCAGAAATGACCCCCCAGGAGTGTGAAAGGGGCTCTAGCATCATGCTGCCATGAAGCTACACCCCAGCGAGAGGACATGATGGCAATGACAAATGACACTCACCCTATAATTACGGCCAGACTCCGATGCAGCGAGTACTGCTGCATTATTAAGAGCAACCAAAAATACTCCCGGCTTAGTCATTAGCTGTCCTGGGCTACGCAGCGAGCGGCTGCCGGGGCTGTCTCACCCCTGTGCTTGCAGACRGGAAAAGGGGAGAGACTAAAATGGTTTGCAGATATTTTTACGCATCCTTCGTTCTGCGCAGTCRAGGCCCCGGGGTGAGCAGAGCACCTCCAGAGTGGCCCGGCTTTGGGCTGCTGACGGTGGGAAAATTGCATTAAGATAATATTAATTGCCTTAGTGTAAGTGTAACAGCTTACTCTAAGCCAACAGAGCTGAAGCAAAGYATGAGATCAGGGGAACCCGCGGGCGTAGTTTCGCTTCATACCCAAGGTGGSATCTGGGCATCAGCCTTGAAAAATGGCTTCAACGTGAAGGGTGGGAGGAGGAGGGTATGGAGGTAGGGTGGGCCCTGCAAAGCCCAGGCGGAAACCTCTCATGTGTGTACATGAGAGTGCAGTACAATGGTGTAACAGCCACCCATTGGTGCTGCCACGAAGGCTGTGTTTGAAAGCCTGTGGACCATAAGTCTCCAGAAATGCTGACTAACATCTTCATTAATGACGTGGACGATGGGGCAGGGCGCACCCTCAGCAGGTTGGCAGATGACACCAAACTGGGAGGAGTGGCTGATGCACCAAAGGGTCATGCTGCCATCCAGAGGGACCTGGACAGGCTGGAGAAATGGGCTGGGAGAGACCTCGTGAAGTTCAGTGAGGGGAAGTGCCAAGTCCTGCCCCTGGGGAGGAGCAGCCCCAGGCACCAGGACRTGCTGGGGCCACCCAGCTGGAAAGCAGCTTGGCARAGATGGCCCCAGGGGTCCTGGAGAAGACCGAGCTGACCATGGGCCAGCAATGTGCTCTCAGAGCAAATGCGGCCACCAACCTCCTGTGCTGCATTAGGCAGAGCAACTCCAGCAGGTCGAGGGGCAGATCCTGCCCCTCTGCTCAGCACCRGTGAGAAACATCTGGGGTTTCTGTATCATGTTGGGCTCCCCAGAGCAAGAGATACATGGACATGCTGGAGTGAGTCCAGCAAAGACTAAGGGCCTGGAGCATCTTTCCAATGAGGAGAGGCTGAGAGAGCTGGGATGGTTCAACCTGGAGAAGAGATGGCTCAGGGAGACCTTYTCCACGTGGATAAATGCCTGATGGAAGTGGGTAAAGCAGACAGGGCCAGAYTCTTCWCAGTGGTGCCAAGGGACAAGAGGCAATGGGCAGAAACTGAAATCTAGGAAATTCTCCTTAAACATAAGAAAATACTATTTTACTGTGTGGGTGGTCCAACATGGGAAGARGTTGCTCAGAGAGGTTGTGGAGACTCTACCCTTGGAGATATTCAAAGCCCAACTAGACATGGCCTGGAGCCRCCACCTCCCGCAGGCCCTGCTGGACCAGGGGGTTGGAGCAGATGACCTCCAGAGGTGCCTCCAGCCTCGGTGACTTGGTGTTTCTGTGGCTGCAAGCCCCAGCCAGACCCTATTCCCAGCCGTGCCGTGGCTCTGCTCCCCATCCTCCTCCCCATGACGTGGGACGCGTCCTGATCCTTGCCAAGGTTTTTTGACATCAACTGCTGAGAGACAGGAAAAAACATTATGATTTCCTCCGGCAGATCTTCCTAGATCTAATAATCCAGACAGTTTATTGACTTCTTTATTTAACTGGAGTCATCTTCTCTCACTTCTGCGCTGCCGTGTTTGCCTCGCAGCTTTTCCAAATACACGTCTACAYGGAAAAATACCCCACGAGCATCATTTCTTCTAATTCCTTGAATATATCCCTCTGATATATGCTGGGTCTGATCCAGCAACGTGACCATTTAATTGAGCAATGCTTTTCCCCGTCCCCTTGCAGAGCTGCAGCGTGGCAGGCAGGAGCCGGGCTCCATCCTTGGCACYGGGACTGGGCATGGCCGGGACCAGACGTCCCCCCTGCACCCTGGGAGCACCCAGCTGAAGTGGGGCAGGCAYGGCCTGCTTGGCTCCTCGATTGCTTTTACACGTTATTTGAGTTTTGTCCCAAAACATGACTTTGAATTAAAATCCAAAGGCCCTAGCAATCTCCAAATGGATTTTTAATTTTTTTTAGAAGTCAAAATATTCTCCCTATTTTTGGTCACGTCACAAGGGTCCTTCCATGTGGGTTTTTAGCTGACCCGTCCCTACTATTTTAGGTTTTGGGGCAGAAAGGTCTCGCCAACTGCTTCTGAAGGGATCCCTAAAGCAGCCTGCTGCTCTATAGACCCCTCCTCTGCAAAAGCCCTTAGAAGAAAATCAGTAGAAAGACAGACAAAGTACCAACGGTTTTGGGTTCATATGAAGTGATTTGGGCTCACTTTAGGTCCCAGCCCCCCAAAATGCAGAAGCGCCAAAGCCCGTCTGTGCTCTTCCCTCAGGCAAAGTGGCGTTCAKCTGCTAAAAGTTTAGTCGACAACTTCTACCTTTCCCTTTTTTTTTCTGCACTCTTGACAAGAGATACAATAGAGACACTACATTGCGGGTCTTTTGCTTTAATTTATTCTGTAGATTATAAAAAGAAATTTAAAGCAAAGTTTCATTAAGCAGTTCAAAAAGACAAATACAAAATTTCATCATCCCTGGGAGTTCTTTCTTGTTAAACTGCTTGTCGGATGACCTGGATGCATGCACTCCTAATGCCCAGGGTGACTTGTTTGTTTTCTCTATTAATAATGCTTTTCTTATTGCATTAGAGACATTTGTCTTTCAAAAAACCTGCTGTAGCAATAAGTGTCACACTGAAATGCTGTTGGTGTCCAGGCAGGCAGCCGCGGGCTCTGCCTGAGCTCGCCCRCAGAAGAGGGAATTTTCCATCGGATTTAAACTTTGCAGCTCAAATTAATCCCCAYGGCTGTTTCTTTTCCTGTTGTTCGAGTGATTCCTTTGTATTGTTTGGCTGCCAAGGGAAAAATGGTGTCGGTCACCGAGAGGCTGTTCACCCCCCTGCCAAAATCCCAGTCACTACAACACCTCCCCGAGCAAAGTTCCCCACTTGCAGGCACCCAAGCCAAGAATTTAGAGCAATCCGTGGGAAGAGCAGGTACAGGACGGGAYGGGACGGGGTAAACAGATGAGTCACAGTAACCTCCTGCCCCCGTGGGTCTCAGCTCCAGGGCTCCTGGCACCGGGCTGTGGGGCTGCCCCTCCAGCTGCCATGGCCCTTTCCCCCTGAAACGCCTTTTGCTGACTGCATTTGAGGTGCTGGTAGAGGCAGGAGCCCCCTCCAGCCCCCGGCAGCATGGGRCAGGGGGAAAAAAATTCAAAATATTGAAGCAGAGCATTCCCAGGGCYGTGGGAGGTTTGTTGCCAGTCACTTTTTGGTGATTTGAGAGAGATTTGGTGCCTACGTGTAAGGAATTGCACCGCGGTCATGGGAAAGCATCCCACAGAGTCCGGCTGGGACGAGCCTGGCTGACGGCGACGAGCATCCCTGGCCCGACACCTGCGAACCGCCCCGCTGCGTGGCCAAAAAAGGGTGCAAGTGCAGAGGTCCTGGCTGTTTCCATCAGCCCTGCCCAAACGCAATCCTGGCTCCCGGCCATTCATCCCGGCTGGACGCCGGGGGATGCTGCCTTGCTCTGCGCTGGCTGAGCATTGTAATTCAGGCTGTTCTCAGCCAATACCATTTAATGCCCTCTGCTGMGGGTCTCCTTCCACTGCTGGGACTAGCATGAAATCAACCCTCCTCCCTCTTTTCCTCCAGCCCTCTCCTCCAGGAGAAATTGCACCCTTTGCTGGGAACTGGCTTGTGACCAGCTCGCTCGGCCAAGGTGCAAGCGCTCTCGACCAGAGGTGTGGTGGCTGAGCCAGTGCCAGATGTGCTCGTGTGCAGCCAGATGTGCTGCTGCTCAGAGCAAGATGTTCAAAAGCATCAGAAGAGCCCCGAAGAGGCCAGAGGAGCCCAGGGAAGAGTTAATCCCACACCTGTAACAACCGCAACACCTTGGGTTGACGTTCCTCCAAAACCCAAGCGGAACTGCAAAATATTTCAGAAAAAAAATGTGTTTTTCCTATTTTCTGATCCATTTTCCACCAGAAAGGAGTTTGATGGAAAATTGTCACCCAACAGGTACCTGACCAGCCGCACATGCCCCAGCCCCTGGCTCCCTTGGTTTCCGTTTACAAGAACATCCCCTCTTGGGTCACTGCACTGGTAAGCAAGGCAGTGACAAGACGAGCAATGACCTGGTGGTGACATGTGAGGTTTTTCCAGGATGGTGAGGTTCCGAAAGGGAGCACCGAGCAAAAAGAGGAGGGGAGGAGCAACGCAGGGAGAGGAGATCAGCTATCTCCCCCGGCACGCCTGTGGGGTTTTGCAATGCTTCCAGCACTCCGTGTCAGGTCTTTGAGACCCGTGTTACAACATTGCGGGGCCAGGTATGTGCTTGGCCAGGAAAAACCAGCATCTCCGTGTCACTGACCGCCCGGGGAGTGGCGAGGGGGACGCGCAGGAAAGGACCCCAGGGACATAGGAAGGGCTGTGCCTATATAAAGCGCAAGGAAGGGCAGAGGCAGCAGGTTTCGGCTCCTCTCTGCTCACTGCTTAGTTGTGATTTTCTCCCTGCAGRGGGAACTTCTTGATTTTTTTTCCCTTCTCAGCAGCACGGGGTGAGGATGGATGCTGGATCCGCTGGGATGCTCATTACCCTCCTCCTCTCCATCCTGTGGTTCCTGGTCTGGAGAAACAATAAGAAGAGAAGCTGGCTGCCTCCAGGACCGGCCCCGTGGCCCATTCTGGGCAACCTATGCCAAAAGGATGTCCTGCCCCTCTACAGGACCTACGAGAAGGTAAGAGAGGAGCTGGTGGTGCTGGACCCACTCCCAGCCACGGCAGGGCAGCAGGAGAGAAASCGTGAATGTCCCATGCCAAAATAAAGGGGGAATTGTGCAGGTGACTCTTTTCCCACCTTTCTTTTCTCTTTTTCCCTCCCTCTTCTCTTGCTCTGCCAGAATTGCCTAAATCCCTGCTACTGGGAGCATAATCAATACTATTATTGATGTCTTTCTCCTCCTGTAAAAGACCCATGGTGCTGACACTAATCCCTCTCCGGGCTGTGGCACTGCCAGCATCCAGAGCTGCTTCCCTCTGGGAAGCAGAGGGAATGATGATGCCTTGAACCCCCAAAGTGGCAGTGGGATCAGAAACTCCCTGGGGACAGGACTGGGGTGGGAGCGGGACGAGGACGGCTTTGAGGGAGGCGCTTCCCCTCCCTGCTCGTGCATTCGCCAGCCTTGTGGCCACAAGACCTACTTTAAAATTAAACTAATGACTGGGGTGCGGGACCCTCGTTCACTGCAGCTTTCCTGTCCTCCCCCAGCTGAGCCGCACGTATGGCCCCGTCTTCACTGTCTGGCTGGGGCTGAAGCCGGTGGTGGTGCTCTGCGGGTACGAGGTGGTGAAGGATGCTCTACTGGGCCACTCCGAGGAGTTTGGAGGGAGACCTGAAATACCCCTCCTGGTGCAGCTATCAAAAGATTACGGTAGGTGTCTGGATTTCTTCTAGGCACTTTCTTGCTCTTTGGGTGAGCAGAAAGTCCCTGACTGCAGCCGGCCATGCTCAAGTCTAGTGAAGGACTCAACACCCAAGACCTCAAATACTCRTTTCCCACTCTGCAAGTCCCTCCATCTATTAAGCCTCTTGTCCGAGGACAACATTAATTCCAGTTAGCAAGTTCCAGCTTTGTTCTGAGTTTCCGTAGAGATCCTCAGCCTTTCAAGGACACTGCGCACGCACCAGAGTTGTCTTCTGGCTCAGTGCCTTACTGCTCCTCAGCTGGGCTCAGAGCAGGGTGCCCCGTTCCCGGGGAGGAGTGGCGGGGCGGGCAGGTGAGTGGTCTCCAATGCCTCCCTCCAGGTTTTGTCTCCAACAACRAGGAGAAGTGGCGGGAGCTGCGGAGGTTCACGCTCAGCACCCTGCGGGACTTCGGGATGGGGAAGAGCTCCATGTCGCAGCGGGTGCAGCAAGAGGCCCAGCACCTGGTGGAGCTGCTGGCAAAACTCGAAGGTGACGTGGGTCCTGTCCACCCYGGTCCCTGGGCAGGTGGAGGACACAAAACAGCCTCACGGGACATGTGTGGTTTCTGGAGCTTTTTGCAATGGCTGGTGTGGATGATTCTTGTAGAGAGAGGGTTTAGACCTAGCGCCATCACACTCAGAGAGGACAGAAGGGATGCAGTACAGTCATGGCTTAAAGGCCAGGGTGGAAGATCCTGCTCCTGAACTGGTGCACGGGGTGGGGGACCACCGAGGAACATTTCATGCCAAAAGAACAGAAAACAGAAAAAGGAAACTCAACTGCGTGGCATTGAAAATGCACAAATGCACACTGCCCTGGTGACAGGACGGTTATCACGGTGATGTTCTCCTCTCCAACAAAACCGAGCTGCTCCCAGTGCCACCACCTCTCTGGGGCTTCCTGAATATAAGAGGAGATGGAGGCTCAGTGGTACGCTGGCCCCTCTGCCTCCAATGTGCAGTGCTGGCGAGGGGCTGGTCACTGCAGGGAGATGCTCTGCAGCCCCTCATATCTCCAGGACACCTCAGTGCCTGGAGGTGCCTCTGCTTTCCTCAGTTCCAAGCACTGGGCAGGGGTTTAGGAGCAGGGAAGTAGATTTAGGAGCCCACAGCTCAGGAGGGCTTTTTGCTTCGGCTGTTAGACCTGGTGGATTCAAGCAGGGCTCAGAGTTCAAAGGAAGGGGGAGGAAGGGTGTTTTCTGTGCTGAATCAGATAAATAACTGTTGACTTTTTGACGCCTTTCTTGCCTCTTATGTGGCTGCAGGAAATGCCTTTGAGCCCATGACGATGTTCAGACATGCAGTTGCCAACGTGATCTGCTCTGTTGTCTTCGGGAGCCGTTACAGCTACAGTGACAAGGCCTTTCTGGAGCTACTGAACGTGATCGGGAACTACATCAGCTTCTTCCTCTCCCCCATCGCCATGGTAGGCGTCCTTGCTGTGCTCAGCACCCTCACGTCTGATGCGTTTGGGTGGTCAAGGGATGCTCCTTGGCTTTCGGTCACTCCTTGGTTTTGATGGGACAGCATGGCTTTGAGAGAAGGTGCGGGAGGCTCCATCCAGGCAYCTGAGCCCTCCTGTGCCTCCTCCATCCACAGGTCTACAACACCTTCCCCAACATCATGCACCACCTCCCGGGGCCACACAGGAAAGCCCTGGCTGAGTGCGAGAAGCTGAAGGACTACATCCGAGAAAGAGTTGAGCTTCACAAGCTGACACTGGATCCCAGCTGCCCCCGGGACTACATCGACTGTTTCCTTATGAAAGCGGAGAAGGTAGAGGTGGTGCAAAGCAGGGCGAGGGCTGCTCTCCAAACTTGGCTGAAGCCTGGAAAATCACCCAGACGATACTGAATCCCCTCCCCACTGACCCCTTGCAGGAGAAGAGCAGTCCAGAGAACATGTACAGCAACGAAGACTTGGTCATGTCAGTATTCAACCTCTTTGGTGCCGGGACAGTGACCACTAGCAACACCCTGCTCTTCTTCCTCTTGATCCTGGCAAAATACCCCCATATTCAAGGTAAGGGCAGCAAAATGCGACTGCGCCCTGTGCCTGAGGAGGTCACGGTGCAGCAAACGTGCAGGCAGAGTCCCAGCCCTGGAGGGTCCCATTTCAGGGGAGACCAAAATCATCCTGCATGGGTCACCCAAGGGTGAGAGCCATTAGACACAGATACACACAGGCCAGAGGGATCCGGGTACCTCCTCCCTTCTCCCCATCCCTGCCTGTGCAGATGACCCCGGACTGGCCCATGAGAGATGCCTTGAACCTGCCTGATCCAGGGAGGTATGTGGACAGACACCCTTTTCTGGTCTCTACGAGGGRTTACGCCGGGTTGCTCCCTCTCTGCAAGGTTGTCCTTTGGCTCTAGGATAGATGCTCATGGAGGGCAGTGAGAAATCACGGGGGTGGCTCTGCACAGCAAGCACCACAGCTCCATGCCTGCCTTTTCCCCAGCCAAGGTCCAAGAGGAGATCGATGCGGTGGTGGGCACTGGCCGTGCTCCCAGCACGGAGGACAAGCTGAGGATGCCGTACACCAATGCGGTGATCCACGAGCTGCAGCGCTTCCACAAGACCCGCATCGAGAACTTCCCGCGCATGACGACGCAGGACGTCGTGTTCAGGGGCCACACCATCCCCAAGGTAGACGTCATGGCCCTGGACTCCCTGTGTCCCCGAGGGGAGGGGTGGCAGGGGGGCTTGAATGAGATCTGCTTTTGCCCCTGGACTGTTTGCTCACTCCTGAAGGTCCCGGGTCTTTCCCAGTCCTCGGTGGGGGGAGATGGCAATAACCTTTTAGCGGAGTAGAGGCAGGTGAACGCTGCTGCCAGTTCTGCCCACGCACCCGTGTCCCTTGCCTGTCCTGGAAAACACCTCTTGCCACCAGGGAGATGTGCAGGGTTGATGGGGCTGGGAGCCTGAGCTCGCCCCAGCGCGGGGCCAAGCCAGCCCCCACCTCCTCGGCAGATCCGGGGACAGCCACTGGTCCGGGTTTGACTCCAAGCGTTTTGTACAACACCCACCTTGAAGGAACRCCTCCCTCCTTCGGACTTTGTGCAGCAAGAGGGTTTTTAACATAAATCAATAACTCAGTAATTTCTGTCTTGGGAGCTGCACAGAGACCGGCAGGACCATGGGGACAGCGGAGCCCCACRTTAGTTGTCCCTGCCTGGCACAGAGCCACCGCTCCAGGCTGCCTCCCACAGGCATCTGGGTGGGCATCGGGGTGTGCAGCCAGCCTCCCCCCGCCCCCCCCAGATGCTCCTCACTTGCTCGTTCAGCTCAGCAGAGCCCTGTGCTGTGACACTGATGTCCCTCCTTGCTCCCCTGCCCCGTCCCTCTCCTGCAGGACACAGTTGTTATTCCGGTACTTTCTTCTGTGCATACGGATCCAACCCAGTGGGAGAACCCCAAAGAAGTCGACCCAGGCCACTTCTTGGACGAGAAGGGCGAGTTCAGGAAGCGCGAAGCCTTCATGGCTTTCTCGGCAGGTCAGTGCTCAGCCCTGCACGCTGCCTTTGCCAGCACCCTGCCCGCAGCGGCTCCGCTCCAGGGACCACCAGCATGGATATAACACCAAAGTTGCACCCTTAATACGAGCTTTCTCGCTATCATTTATGCCCTTTTTTCCMCAAACGCTGGATGAGGCCATCAGCCCGGTGCTGACTCTCCCTTTCTGTGCCCCCAGGGAAGCGGATGTGCCCAGGAGAGGCGCTGGCCCGCATCGAGCTCTTCCTTTTCCTCACCACGCTGCTGCAGCGCTTCACCTTCCAGCTCGCCGTYGAGTACAAGGAGACGGATTTATTCTCCCTATGGCTCGAGATAGAGAGGAGGGCGATACCAGGCAAGTTCTTCGCTATTCAGCGCCCGGTGTCTTCTTAAGCAGAGAGTAGCAGGGACAAGGAAGGGGTCTTCCTGGTGCCTTCACTTCTTCCAAAATCAGAGCAAGTCATGAAACCATGAGCGCTACAGCAGCAACCACCGAGCAGGAGGGTTGCTTCAAGCTTCTCCTCGGAGATCTGCCACGCACCTCTGCCACCAGCTCCATGGGCATCCTGGCTCCCAACCCTTCCCCTCCACATCCCAGTAACACGAGGAAGACAGCACTGGTTTTCTTCCCCCCCGTATCTATTGGCTCCGGTTGAACCTCTAGCTCCTTGTGGCAGGGYTGCCTGTGGCTCCCCAGGTTCAGCTGGGTGTTCCCTCATTTTACTGAGAGATTAAGAGTGCTTCTACAATAAAAATAACCATCATAACTGGATGTTGGTGTTTATAAGGACACTTGCGGTGCCTCCTGACGGAAGGGTGGTGAYGCTCAGGCTTCCTTGCCCTTCACAGGTGGTGTGCGAGCCAGCCATGACAACCAAGGTGACAAGTTGGGGGTACCTAATACTTCTGCTCCCCTGCTTTKCCCCCTCTCTGTACCCTCCCGCATTATGCAAAGTCCATGACACTGCAAATGGCGCTCGCTCCCATCCCCGCATCCCACTGCACAGGGATGAAACCCTTGTGAACACCCTTTAGGCCATCAAAATGTTAAAAAATTATGCACAAGGGGGAAACGTGCTATAGGAGAGGGGTGCCATGCTTGGGAAGCAAGAATTATTTTACCACCAAAGTCACTGCTTCCTTCTTAGGGTGCTCAATATGTCTTCTGTGCTTGTGCTACTTTAACTACCCCTGCATGAAGAGAGATTTGGTTGCTAGCCCCAGGCACGCTCCAGCCTTTATTCCAAAACATTGGGACTTTAAAGAAACGTGTTTTTTCTTTAAAAACCTGTGCAAGGGAAAAATGACCCGGACACATGCCCACCCTGCCCGGCCTCAGTGATGGCCTGGGCTCCTTCTTCCACCGGTGGGCAGCTGAATGTGTCTCCAGGCCTTGGAAAACCAGTATGCTTCCCATTGTGTCCAGTTCTTCCCAGTGCAAACCTCCCAGATACAGGACTTCAGCTCCGTGTCTGTTCCTGGGGTGTCTTCATCTTTCCCAGGTTTTTGTGTGTCCCAGGACAGATTGAGCCAGGAAAACAGTCAGTTTGTTTTAGCTGATTTGCCTCCCCGGCTTTAATCTTCAAATGAATCTTACACATCTCAGGAATTTATTGCTTGCTTCAAAACACTAATCCCCATGGCTCTGATCGTGGGGAGGGCTCCCCAGGGACAGGCAGAGCCACCTGAGCTCTAGCTGAAGTGATTTCAGATGGAGAAGGAGCACAGGTTTCCAATAAAAGGGCTGAGTTGCAGCACAGAAGAGCTGTAGCTCAGGAGGACTATGTGGGAGAGTAAGAGAGATTAAAAAAAAAAAAAATACTCAGCTTGCTATCTCAGCTGCTGGGCTGTGCTTCTCGGAGGTCCTTCATGTCAATATTTACCTCTAGCAAATACCCTCAGGTGCCAGTTCAGCTCTGTGTACTCATGTGCAGCTGGTAAAGTAACTCCGGGGTTATCTGAGAGGAGCTGGCAGTGTGGGATGTGCTCCCAGCTCTCCTCTTCTCCTTGGCCAGGGGGTTAGGCTTGTTGCAGAGGGTATTGTCTCAGCAGTAGGGCTTGGGGTCTTGACGAAGCCTGGGTCTGGAGGGCAGGGAGGCAATTGGGGTTATATGGGGGTCTCAGGGCTGGTGTTGGTGSGTGTTGCCTTGCTGGGGTGCTTGCACCTCCCTGCAAGCATGGAGAGGGGGACAGCAGGGAGCCTGCCCCGGGGACAGGTGGCTGCACCCTCCTGAGGTAGGTGAGATCGGGGATGTTGGGGACTTCTCTCAYGCCAGGGCAGCAGTTTCTGGATGGTGGGTGCTGCCATCCCAAATGGACCGTTTTGCAAGTAAAGATTATTTCCTARATACCACTGTGAGAGGAGCATTTCTGTGCACAGGGAGTGAAATGCATGTGTGGGAGGGGTTGTGATCTCTGCAGAGGGAACTCCAAGCTTTGATTTAATTAAACAAACAAGCACACTGAGGCAGCCTGTAGCTGGGTTTGGAACTGGTGAAAAGGGGTGGACTTGCTCYAAGTAGCTCTTTGTGGCAGGAAAACAACCCTGCACTGGAGAGGAATGGCTGAGGCTGGAGCCCTGCTTTTCTCTGCTCGCTCTGCCAAAGMGTTGCGTTAAAATCCCGCGTGGGGATGTGCGTGGGATGGTGGCTTGGGTGCCCGAGCCTGTAGGGCTGCCAGCTTCACACAGCATGTTTCTTTTGCACGCACCAAACTTGAAACCACTGCACCAGCAGCACTGAAATCTCTGCAGGGCAGAGCGCGTCGTGTTCCCATCCAGCGCTGTTATTTCCACTCCTGCCTATAACAAGTGAAAGAGCCAAATGGGCATAGTGAGAGCCCCAAACCTGCTGTGCACGGAGACCCAGGTAGGTGGCCCTGCTGTCCTAATGCATTTGTGCCCACCTCTGTGAGGGATGAGGGGGGTGTGAGTTACTTGCTGCCTGCCTATTCTGCTGCTTTCCCACCTGGGCTGTTCTGCAATGTCTCCTTGTCAAAAGGCTTTTTTTTTTTTTTGACCTAGTTAATCCTCCTACCTTCCCCCAAATTATGGATGAACCAGCCTTTACCCTTATTCTAC
This sequence comes from Oceanodroma leucorhoa, assembly GCA_030449065.1. NCBI lineage: Eukaryota > Metazoa > Chordata > Aves > Procellariiformes > Oceanodroma > Oceanodroma leucorhoa. The sequence goes on from JASVER010000061.1 coordinate 2,086,866, forward strand.
ATGCATTTTTGACTCATTAGATGACTAAATGAGGTCTTTTTTTCAACCTGGGGAAGCCTGGGACTCAGGAAACTAAATAAAAAAAAAAATGTGTGTTTGACCGAAGCAAGCTGATTGTGAAGCATCTTTGCACAATCTCTTCCCAAACACCCCGCRGATCAGCACTGTCCAGCTTACATTTATTGCCTCTGGGTTTCTCTGTCTAAAAACCAAACACTGYGGTATCCAAAGGCCAACTTGCGCTCCCACTTCCCCAGGACATTTTACACCCATTTGCTTTACTTTCCAGCTGACTTRTGCTCCGGGGGCTCTGCGGTGCCTGTGCCCCTGCCCTGCCCGCGGGCTCCCCATCCTCGCTGCCCGGGCAGAGCCGCGGAGGGGGCAGCAGTCACCCCGAAACCCGCCGGCTGCCGTTGAGCGGCTCTTTGCTTGCGGGGGGCGGGGGCGGCTATTAGCAGCAATACGGCAGGGCGGTCGGAGGTTTACGGTAGCGGCCGTCTCCTAGCAGCCGCGACGCGGCGGGGACGGGCGGGCGGCGGGGGGGGGCCAGGCGCCCACCGAGGGCAGGGAAGCGGTGCCCGGGCTCCGGGATCCCCGGTAGCATCACCGGGGCCGGTGAAGGTACCGGTGGCCGCCCCGGGCACCACCGGCTGTGCGCGGGACCCGGGAGTGGGGATACTGGGACACGGCACGGATCTTCAGGTGATGCTTCATTTACGGTTTATCAGGCAGAAAACAGTGCACCAAAAAACTCGCACCTCGGGCAGTCAGGCCTGCGGGGTTTGATGTTTGGGGCCGCTGATGCCGRGGTGGTTTTCCCTTCAGTGCCTTTTGAGGTTACTGGCGTAGGAAAGGCAGCGACCGCCTTGCTGGGGCTGTGCCGGATTCCCCTGAGCTCCAACAACCCTCTTGGCTTCGCCCAGCTGAGACCTGCAAGGTGGCTGAGTTTAACACCAACTGGGAGTAACTGTCTGTGCGCTAGGCAGGAGGATGTCACCCACGACCAGGGTGCGTGGCTTTCGACAGAGCCCTTCCCTGCAGGGCCAGCGGTGGAGAGAAACAGCACGCAGCCCCCGCTGCTGTTCTTCCTTGCTGGGGAATGAGCTTTTGTTTGCAGAGTGGTAGGGCTGGGATTATCAGCTGTTTGTGAGGGTATCTCGTGTCCCTCGGGGAATGTGGAGTGCTGCAGTCAGTCCCTTTCTGTCCCAGAGATCAAGATCTGCCTTCGAGCTTTTTCGGGTCATGCTCTGGGCCAGCCTGCGGCTGGGCTGTGTCAGAGCTATCTCTAGGGTACAAGCACTCCGGTCCAGGGGTGATGCTAAGGTGGAGGTAACGTTACCCAGGTTCCTTTCTGTCATCTGCWGCAGTCTGGCAGCTCCCGATGCTGCTGCTCTGGCTGTTCCCCTCTCTAGCWGGTATTTTATTGCACGTGGCAAAATTCCCCGTGCAGGTGGTACAAAACTGCTGAAAGAAACCGCCCAGCCAGCATAACTGTTAACTGTAGCTTTATTTGCCTTGTGCTATTAACCTTCTGGTTAATACTGCAAATCTGGTATCGTTTAGGTCTCTCATCCTTCCAGCTGTAGGAAATGAGTGGGCAAAGCCGGGGGTGAGCACAGGTCATGGAGGGAATGGGGTGTTCCTGGCAGCGGGAGCCGGGACCAGATGGGACTCAGACCCGGCAGCTTTATCYTGACCCAGCATCAGCCTCCCAGGGCCAGCTCTGCCTCAGTGCCAGCCTGTATGTGTGCACCAGTGTGTCGTAACCCTGTAAATCAGGTGATCGTTAAAGGGAAGAGGAAAATAGCTTATAATGGAGTATAGTTGACAACAACGTAATGAAAAAAACTTCATCRTGAATTCTTCTGGGCAACACATCTCAGGAGGGGGGTGGTTGGGAACTGAATGTTTAAGTAATGAAAATCATATTAAAGAAASCGCTGAAGGGACTAATTCTGCACAGCTAGAAGGGATAGAATAAATAATACAGCATAATTTATTTATTAAATACTTATTATACTATTCTAATTTCTGCGATCCCTTAATTCATCTCTAAGATGCCTACTGTAAGGTTTGACTCTTTGCTTAATTCTTCCAGAGGAAGATGTAGATGGATCATCTACTGAATCCCAAAGCAGCTTCAAGGAAGACAGCTGTCCTCAGCCCAGCACCCAGATTTGATTTCCACTGTGGTCTGCTAGCGCTTCTTCTGCAGCTCTTAAAAGTAAAACCTCATCTGCAAGAACTGGCCAGCTTCGTATGATGGGTACGACTACCGGAGTATTTAATACTGGGGGGGAAAAAAACCTATGGTGTTTCATACCAGGACACTAACAACTGGCACTGCCTAGGAACAGCTCTGTTCTGGCTCATTTTGGAAAAAAGCATGGCAGACCATGGCAATAGTTAGCTGGAAAATTCAAAGTGCCGTGCAAGAGGAGGTGATGCCATTCAACAGATGCTTGTCTTCGCTCTGAGTCACTTCCCAAGTTTGCCGAGGTGCTGACAGTATGCTCTTAGCGAAGAGATGAAAGACAAGTGTCTTCCCTTCTGCTGACTGAGATGTTGTTCTGCCAGGCGTAAGGTCTTCCACCAGCACAACCTGAATTTCAAAACCTAGCACTGTGGCTGGTGTTGCACCTAAAAGGAAGGAAAGCCTTACACCGTGGGGGGTTGAAATTTGGCAAAGATGCTAGAGGTGTATGCGGACACCAGCAAAAMCTACTAATGTGAGAAGGGCATTAGCTGTGTTTACCCTTGCATTATCTCGGGGCCAACAGAGAAATTTGTCCCCCTTTCTTTCCTTCTGCAATGTCATAACCCAAATCATATTTTTACTGAAGAAAATCTAATGGATAAAGGAAGAGAAGGTTTTCCACTTTTTCCAGGAAGGGAGTGCTCTGTCCTTGGCATGAGGTTGTTTTGGTATTCCCTCTCAGAGTCTGGGACAGTCACCCTCCCATGCTGCTGACTGCTGTAGATAGAGGTGGAGGAGGTAAAGTATCTTGTGTTTCTAAAGAGAAAACTCACACTGCGTCCCCACCCAGGGTCTCCCGTGGCCTCTCTGATCACCTGATTTTCCCAACGGTGAAGAGCCCTCGCTACCCTTCAGGGCAGTGGTGAGTGGGAAGAGCTGTGATTCTCTGCCCTCAAACCCCGCTGGCGTGAACTGTCCTGCAAGACCCTGAGCGTTTTCAGCATTTTCCTTTGAATGGTGCAGTACCAAAGGGATTAGCAGAAGAGTCAGACTAAGATCAACCCACTCTTGCAGTGCATTACTAACAACAGCACTGCTAACAGCCACCGAAGCTCAAGCGCTTACAGGACTCTGAATTCCCCTGTCTTCTAGGTGGTCAACCACCAGCAATGTGCTTCTGGCCCCAAAACACTGAGTGCCTCATCCAGGAGGGTCCTGATGCAGAGGACAACTCACCTATTATGTCCTTAGCCAATCAAGATGTCACCGTGGCTCCTGCATCTCTCCAGTCACCCTCTAACATCAACCAATCCAAGGACTTCATTCGCTGCCTGCCACCTCACCTGTCCATGTWCATCCTGGGTAAAGCTGCTCTGATTTTCCAAGGGTGGTTTCCCCTAAGGGTAATGAATGGTCTCTAGTGTGGATGGGGGTTACCCAACCTGTCCCTTTAATTTCTCAGGGTTTTTGGATCAAAAATCCCTCAATGCATGTGCTGCTGTGAGTAGATGCTGGGCTTTTCTGGCCGATGAAGTCAAGAGGGAACGTGTGTGTCAAAGCATAGTACAGAAGAAGATCCTGTACTTGCAGGTATGATGCCTGGGCTTCTGCCATTATTATGCACTTTAAAAAGAGGGTGTTTTTCTGCTACTGCCCAAGCCATTAGATGGAGATGTTTTTATTAGAGGCTACCTCCCAACTTTGCTCTGTTCTTTCTTCCTCCAGCTGCAGAGTTAAGCCAGGTTAAATGTTCATACTGTCACAAGTAAGCACAACAGAATAGCTTTTAGTGACCTTTAGAGAGCCTGTGACTCTAAAAATGGATCAAAACATTCTTTAGTCAAGAAAGCAGAGTTTGGTCACAAATGCGAATACTGGACTTCCAGGAGCTAGCGGAAGTTGGGCAGAGCTACAATGGCTCCCTGAGGCAGCTCAAAAATGAGCTTTATTTGCTCCACATAGGAAGTTGGAAATGCTAGGTTTCTTTGCGAGAAGTCAGAGCTGGTGGTTGGGACACAGTAAAGCAGAACCTCTAGGAAAGGCTTGTCCTGGTTAGTACAGACCTGCCATACATCAAGCTAAGTGTAAAGGTAAATCCCCAAAGAGATAGTTGGGWGTCTTTGCATGCCTTGATTTGTGAAGATAGCATAGAAATCTCAGCTCTGTGCTAGCACTCAAAGAAGGCTTAATGGCAGGTTTCACACATCAAAAATGAAGCTTAAATATTGATAAAGATGTTTTGAGAGCCTCTCATCTCAGTGGGTTTGGATTCTGAATCAACTGAATGCCCACCAAAGATGAGATGCACTTTGAAATTTTGCAGCTTATTAAAAGCTTAAGACTACAGTTTGGAAAAAAAAACCAAAAAGCAATTATTTTTCACAGGAAGGGAAATCTTATACCAACAAAGTGGTAAATGCAAGCCAGGTCTCTTAAACAATAACAACAAGCCARTGTGCGCAGCTCAGCTTTGCATGTAAAACTTCAACATCCCATAGAGATGCCGAAGCTTCAGCACACGAGCAGCATCCTTTGTCTGCATGGGCTCTGCAGTAACTGCGTTACCTCTACTGGTTTATTCCAGGGGYTGTGCCCTAGAGGAGCAGTTTCAAACTATGCTAAAACAGTCGATGTGACAATTCCGCAGTTAAATGAAGAGGGTGATGTTATCGAAGTGAAAGGCCACAATTGGGGAAGTAAAACRAAGGTATGTTGGAAGTTGTTTGCCTTCCATGGATCCTGCATTTCAGTATTTGGGGAGGAAGGAGGACATGGTGGTCTTGGAAGACRGGACAGTGAATTTGGAGTTGCTTTGCTCTTCTCCCAATCCTGCTTCTGGCTTGCACCGTTGTGAGCAATTTGTAAGGACCAATGCTTGCTCAGCCCCTATGGGAGGGAGCCTGCATCCCTGAACTCCTGCCTTGACCTAATGTGTCCCTCCAGTCGCATGAATAGCCTTGAGGCTGGGATGCTGGCAAGGCTGGGCAGCATCATGAGAACATGGCCTTTTTCCCCAAGAATAAAGGGTGCAGCTGTCAGGTCTTCCATTTTTGCCACGGAACATGGCATGGGAACTACCCTCGTTTCTGCACTAACGAGGAAGTTCCTGCACTCTGGCTGTTCCGTACCAGCACTTTCTGTCTCTGTTGGTCTCATCACTATAGTGGGGACCAAGGTGATACATTTAATACTATGGAATAATGCTGCATTCCCCCCTCCCTGACTTATATTTCCCTATTTCTTTCCATCAGGAGAAGGAAGATAACCTGCAGGCAGCCTATCATGGTCTGCGAACTGACACGATTCAGTTGGAAGAGAGAAATGTCTTCTGCAGCTCCTACAATATTCGTGTCCTCACAGACCAGTGAGTAGACTACCCGGCTGTAGGGCCAAACAGTGGCTTCCGAAAACCTATCCCGTTCCTTGCAATCCTTCTGTGGGAACATATGGCTGGAGAAGGGTCTCTCAGCACCAGTGTTAAGAAATCCTCAGTGACAAATCCAGTTATTTATAAAGATACCAAGGTAAGTTATCTTTAAAGACATAAGGGTTAGCGATCCACAGTGTAACACAAGGGATACGGGGCCGGGAGGAGCCCCCTCCCCTCTTTAAGCTTACCCTCCAGATGCAAACATGGTTATGCAGAACTAGGGACCTGGCTGTGGTGCCCCGCAAAGGATTCACCCGCTGAAGCGTATTGCCCATCAGGTCGCTCATTGAGGACCGTTAAGCATCAGATAAACGCCTGCTGCAGTCTTAGACCTGTTGTACCTTGTTAGSCGACTAAAGCTCATCTCAGTCACTGTTTCTTATCCAGATCAGACCGAAGCAGAATAATCCATTACAGTGGTGGAAACYTGGTAGCCATTGGCTCTGCAGACCGAAAAGTGAGGCTTCTTGGTACGTCGGGAATGAGAGAAGTGCCTCCTCTGCTCTCTGGCCACGCTGGGAGCATCAAAGCACTGTTTCTCAATGAGAAGAAAGGGTTTGTTCTCAGTGCAAGCTTTGATCTCAGCATCAGGTGAGCAGCGCTGGGACTGTGCCCYGGGATACCAGCCCCTTGGCAAATCTAGGAAAAATGAAACTAATCCTTCCACCCCAATCGTTAGGAATCCTCCTTCCTATAATTTTCATTAGAATAATGAAGGACAGTAGATAAGGAAACACATTCCCTACTCACATAGGACAGCTCCTGTTTCCCAGTTTCACCCAGTACTGAATGATAAAATAGGAAGATAAGTGATGCACAGGTTTTCCTAAAGCATCTTAAAACACCAGATATGTTTCCCATAGGCACTCGCAGTGAGATTCTGGCCTTGCTAAGGTCAGCATCGAGTTCAGGGAGGCTGGGTCTCTCCGTGACATTTTAGAAGGCCTGTTGTGCTAAGCAGGCTCAACACCCTGGTACCTGCTGTACGGCTGCTGGTACTGCACCCTGAGACAAGGGGTGGAGATGATCAGCTTTTACATCTTATTTATCACTAAATCTCAAAAGTATCATGATGAGGGGTGAAAAGCTAMACAGCAGGTTGTCGGGCTCTGGTATGGCAATTGCACGACTTCATCAAAGGCAGCGTTTAACAAAAAGGGAGTTTATACCGACTCAGGCTCTGTCCTCCCTGCTCTTCCCACACCAAGGCCTGTTTGTTTAAGTGCAGGCTTGAGTTCTCTAGATAAAGTCAACAGAAATCATCATGGCACTGSTCAGTAAAGAAACAACCTTATCTGTAAAGCTCTACATTTTAAGGTTAATTGAAGGTAACCATGCCAAAGGTGAAATCTAGCCACGCGTTTCCAGGCAGTTTGGAGGGAGAAGAACAAAGTATATGGGTAAAAATTTAATACTAAGCTTGACTTGATTGTTCCAAATCCTCCGACACCTTGTGGAATGACTCCTGATTTTAACCTAGTGTGTATGGTAGAAGAGCTGGGCCTGCTAAGTAGGAAATAATAAGTAAGATGAATAAGTCATCAATTAAATTAATCACTGTATTCCTTTTTCCGTTGGTCCTTTGTAGATGCTGGAATATATCCAGTGGTGCTTGTGTGAAAATCTTTAATGGTCACTGTGGGACAATCACCTGCTTGGATTTACACGAAGAGCGGTTTGTGTCAGGAGCCAGAGATGGGATGGTGAAAGGTGAGAGCCAAGACTAGCAGCTTCCCAGACAAAGGCAAATAGAAGCGAGCAATGGGCAGAGTACTTGAGAGTTGTGATCAGTGTGACACATGCAGTGTGCGAGTACGAAAGTAAATCTATAAATCGAACGGTGAATTTTAGTGTCTCGTATTTTTGATTCCAGAACAGACTAAGCTGTGGACACATGCACATGCAAGTCTCTGTGTCATTGAATAAATTCTCATTATTTCTGCTTTTATTCAGTTTTAATGGCTTTGTGGCTATAAGGCTGGACCAACTCTTGGGAAAGTAGTATCAACTTTCAGCTTTGCCAGAGGTTTCCTTATTATTATAGAATATAGAATTATATATTACAGAATATAGAAGCTTATAGAAAAAGGATGAAAAGGATGTGCTATTTTCTGGACTTTGCATTTAAAATTTTTGCCATGCAATTATATTTTTTAAGTCAACACTTGGCTACACGCAGAGCTRCAGGTACAAGGTGCAACTGTAATTGCAATAGTGTCTTTTAATTCATGTTGTACTCAGCAAAACTTATCATTGGGGCACATGTATTTTTAATATTTCTCCCTTTTGCCCCTAACAGTGTGGAACCTGGAGAGTGGGAAATGTCTCAAGACTCTGAAGCACAACAGTGTTGTTTGGGTAGTTAAAATGGATGGCACCCATGTTGTCAGTGGGTGTGACCGAGGGCTGGTGAAAGTCTGGTGTGCCGATACAGGCACTCTGATCAAAGTAAGTTTCTTCTTAGGTAGATAATTTTGTGCTAAATGGTCAAAAATCTTCTGTGCTAGTTTATCATAGTTTTTTGCTTTTGCCAAAGACTTTCTAAAAGAAAATAGTCCCAAAAAACAAAGCCGAAAGCTGTCTAAACTGATAAAAGAAACTGCAGAATTATTAGTAAGCAAATAATATAAAACCTGATTTGCAAACAATGTCAATTTTAACCCAGGGTTTGATTTGCCTTGCTTAACCCCCATCGCTACTTGTTCTCTGTAGACACATTCCTCTCTGCTTCTGCAGAAACACTGAGAACGTGGGAAGAGAGTGGAAGGGCTTGACTAACAGCTCTTGGGGTTGGAGGKATCATGGGTTAGCCCAAAATATGAAATTTGTTCTCAGAACAAGTTTATAAAGCTGAAGCAGCTGGATAGCTGGTCTGCAATGTAAAGATTGAGGCCAGAGTCAGCTAATTACCTTAGCAGGCTTCCAGAATTAGTACTAGTCCACATCTGAGAGAAGTGAAGCTCTTTCTACCTGTGGGGAGGAGAATTGCAAATTGAGATGCATCTCAGACGCAAGATATCCCAGCTCCAGCTGAGCTAAGTTTGCACTTGCCCCTTCCACTATAGTCACGGCAGTCCACTCTCTTCTCTCCTGGGTGAACATTCAATAGATGACGAAAGTCTTGATGCAGTAACATCTATTTAGTGTATGTAACAAAGATGGAAAATGGATGTTAATTCCATGCCAGTAGCTCACCATCAGCAACAAGCCCAGAATATTTCTTGTGACTATAAAACTAACACAGTTATCCATAGGGTGTATTGGCATATTATAATAACACCCAATAAAACTACAATATAGTATATGAGGCTGGTATTGTGAATGCCGTAAGATATCTTGGCATATTTAAATCCAGATTGCTGACAGTGTTGCACCTATTTCTTTTACTTTGCAGACCTTAGAGGGGCACCAAGGCCCAGTTAAGTGCTTGTCCTTTGATCAGTGGCACCTAGTCACAGGAAGCACCGATGGATATGTCCTGGGATGGAGCATGCTCGGAAACCTTAAGAGATGCCTAATAGCTTTCCGCCACCCGAAGTAGGAATCAGATATGTTTCAAGTTGTATTCAACAGTCTACTAAATCTGTAAAGAAAATGTCTCCCTTATAGGAACAGAAAATGCCTTAATTATCAGTCCTACTATGTGAAATATCCTCGTTTTCAACAATCTTCATCTTAAAAACAGTGTCAGGCACTAGATGGTCACAACCAGCGTTTGTCAGCTAAGACCTATAACAACCTAAAATGCAAACATGCAACCACTTGTTCACAAACAGGGATGACTTAAGACTGACAGTGCATAGTCCAATATTTCAAGGATCCCAATCTGTATGCAACAGGGTATCACACTACCTGGTCAAGAATAGACACTGTCTATGTTGGAGGTGGCTGAGTTATGTGCTGAACCCTACCAACTGTGTGTTATGCCATTTTCTAATACTTTAATTGTATATTAGAATTGTGAAAACTGTAACATCATATTGTTTTCATTTACTTTCCTAGACATTAAAATGCAGCAGATGGTCATAACCATACTGGTTGCTATCAGGATGCACTGGGTGGGTTGGTTTGGACACGGAGTGATTATGAAGAGCTTCACTATTAGACCTTTTAAATATCTTGATCAGCTCCATTGTTTAGCCTGTTGATGGAGGCAGACCTTTGCATCTCCTCCAAGACAAAAGAGGTGGTTGATCATGTCTCTCTGCGAAAGCATGATGAATGCATCAACACTGACATGTCATGTTTTCAGGGAAGTTCTGTCTCTGGAGTTCCTCTATCTCAGAGTCATCAGCGGCTGTGCTGACGGAAAGATTCGTATATTTAACTAYTTGACTGGAAGCTGCCTGAAGGTGTTGATGGCCAACAGCAGGGGGGACCCTGTATCTTCTTTCTGTGTTGCAGGAAACAGGTTGGTGACAACAGCTGCCCCCAGTCTCTGAACCAAGTTAGGTAGATTACATTGTAATTTAAGGAATTGTGTATCTTTCCTTTTACTGTCCTTCTCACAAACAAGTTTTAAAAGGCTCTACTGCTTATTGACTGCTTTAATAATCTGATTTTGTTAACAATGGCTGAAAAGAGATTTTCTTAGTCCATTCAGCAATGTACAATTTCCTCTTTCTATACAACTTAAGATATAGACCCAACTGTAAAGCTGAATTCAGAACCCAAATTTCTCAAGAGGTTGGAGAATCAAGCCAAGGCCTGACAAAGCCTTTGCCTGTTCCCTGACCTACTGCCTCTTTATAAAAGCCAATCACGGAAAATCCTTCCAGGTTCATTCACTTCTGCACCTCTAAACTAAAGGTCGTTCCTAGCTTCTGTGTAAGCAAGAGCTAAACCACTGGTGTGTTGTCAATGCTGTTTTGGTCACAACTCTAAACCACAGCAATATATGGGCTGCTATGAAGAAAACTAACTCTATCCCAACCAGACCCAGTACACCTCTTCAATTTAGGTTTAAATGTCCCAAATAATATGGTATTTCCAGTTTATTTTGGCATTGCACTGATCTAGCTCAGTCCACTGTTGGCAATTTTCATCCTAATTATTTTAAAACTAATTTTGCCATAGAGCTGAATGAAAAGAGCCCCACAGAGCTTATACAGAGTATGAGTTAAAATGCACAGCGCCTGATTGATGGGACTAATTGCTACCGCTTCCTTAAACAAGTGATGGTTATCTCGGATCTGTTTAAGCACCCTCGGGTTTTGTATTGCACAGAAGCAAATGGGCCCCTTTTAGGTAGCGACTGATGTGTTAATGRTATCTGTGCTTGTAACGGCTTTTCCTTCCCTGCTCCAGGATGGTGATCAATTCACCAACTAGTCTGTTGATGTTCCAGTTTGAGGATGTCAGGTGGGACTATACCTTAGACGCTGACCGAGAGATGGTGGGGAAGAAAAAACGGCGCAACGGGACTTCAAGCAGAACACCGCTTCATCTTCAGCGAGCGAAACGCCACGACCTCAGCCAGACGCATCGACTTGCTCTGGAGACACAAGGTGCTGACCAGCTCATGCTGTCTTGCTGGATCCACTGCCCGTCACCAAAAGGCTGTGGAGCGTCTCAAAATACTACGTACAGCCTCTGCAATGCTCCGGCATCATTTTCTAAAATGAATTAGAAATAGTTCAAGTACCCACTGCCTTCATCTGAATCAATAAACAGACTCGCTGCTTTTTTAAAGCGCAGTCTGGTAGTTGTGCTGTTGCATTTCAATAGTTCTGTCATTTCCAGGCTTTTCTAAAACCTTTGTACCTTTTTAGAAAGGTTTGGTATAAATTCAACGCGTTTGTCAAGACAGGCACTGTCACTTTCTAACTGAGTAATAGAGAAATCAGTAAATTAGTAGTATTATTCACATTCTTACAGCTGGCATGCATGGATACATGCCGCTGATTCAGTGCTTGAATTATTTATTAGAAAATACTCTAGAAAGTCATAGGACACCTGCATTCAGGATCTGCCATCACTGGCAAACGCAGTTGCAGATAAGCAGGCACCTTTCCAATTGTAATATTGTGATGTTATTTTTTTTTTAAATCAGCAGTTATTTAAAACAGTACGTATCACAAATCTTCCAACTCGGCAAACAAACTGTATATTGCAGATAAACTCATGCGCCAAGGAAGTTTTTATGCTTTTAAGGCCATCAGATGCTAACCTCCTTGATGCAGCTCTACTTGGTACAGTAGATGTACAGTTTGTAGAAACAGGAAACAAATAGGGAGTGTAATATATTTTAATTTTAGGGGCAAAAAAAGTATGGGTTGTGTATTCATACTTATGAAAAAATAAACATTTGCTGTCACCTTTGAATTCCGTGAGGTTTTCAGCTAATCAAATATCTTTGAATTATTTCTAATACCTAGACCTTTAGAAGCTGTGATAAGAGGCAAAACAGTAACCAAAGACTTGAAATCCCACCAGTTATGAAGATTTTATTTAATTAAAAAAAAAAAATTTAACACCAGTGGTGTTTAGAGATTACTTTCTTCTGTTTTCTAGCTCTCGGCTATGAACTGATGAATTCAGCAGCTTACCAGCAACAGCAGCATTTTCTCAAGATCGAAAAGACTTTTCGTATTCAGGCAGAGCAGCAGAGAAAGCTTTTCATTCCTGGCACCAAACAACCCCATGTCTTTGCCTCAGAAAAGTCAGCGAGAGCACGTTCTGCAAGAATCCCAGCAGGTATGGTAAGGACTCTTCGCAGCTAGGTAGGACAGTAATTCTTCAAACAAGTGCCCCTAAGATAAGTGAATGGATTAAACAAAAGTTAAGGATCTCTAGAAGCCAGGCCCATTCTGGGTGAAAGGTTTGCAGTGGTAAAACAGATCACCTGCAGAGCCTGTGATGGCTACAGAAGCTGCTCTAGATCAATCAAATAAACAGGACAAGTGCTTAGCTCTAGCGATAAGGTTTAGTTCTCTGGTATCTAGGTTTTTTATTGTATCCTTATTCTATTTTTGATTTCTTTATCAGGTGTAGGAGAATTCCGCACAAAATTTGTTCAAGTAGTTGGTACTTAATCAACAGCAGTAACTCAGAAAATTGTTTAAAAAATTATATGTAAATTGTCTCATCCAGGAAAGATGTGGCAACCTGAAACTTGAAAATGAGCTAGTACTGAGATCACAAACACAGTCTGTGGCCATATGGTATTTGTCTCCTTAAGTTAGTTTTTCTCAGGTTTTATATTCAGAATCTGATGGGATCTTAAAGTTTAAGACCTACTCTGACATCGTACTTCAGAAGAGCTGTACCGATTGAAAGTCTCTAATCTCAAACTCCTAGTGTTTGTAACTAAGAGGCAGGGTCGTACGTATGTGCAGATTAAACAGTTCTAAATTCTGTGAATGAGGAACAAGCAGTAATTTTAATTAGTTTGTTTTGCTGTATTCTGCCTTTCTGCACTGTAATTTAATGTTCTCTGAAATACATTTCTAGAGGGCAGAAGTTTTAGTTAACCAGCCTGGAAAAACAGAATTTTATTGCAAAGCAAGGATACGCAAACGGCATGACATTGCAAAGCAAAGTGACAAATGAATCGCTATGGCAAGGCCATGGGACTCAGTGTCTTACGCAGTCTGTGTCATAATCCCCATCTAGTTCTTAGTCAAGGGCATAATCGCACAATCCATCTGGATGTGTCTGTCACACAGCACAGGTCACTCCTTACATCCCTCGAGGCAGCAGAGCTAGGCTATGAAGCGTGTCCTGTGATTTCCAATTCAAATGCAGCTTTGAGTAGTAATGGTTCAAAGTGGTTCTCACATGTTGGCTACTTCAAAGATTTCTACCAGGATCTGACTTGTCTTGAAGCCTTTTCCCAAAGCACAAACTGTAGGACAAGAAAGGGGTGCATGGGAAGAGGTGGTGGGGAACTTCATTCCTTTTAGAAACCATAGTTTCAAGCAAGGTGGATAGCAAWCCATCTACACACAAATACAACGTATGTTACAGAATCTGACTTTAGGTTGAGCTGTASAAGCTATGACAGGGAACAATTCTCAGTTAACCAAGACAGCATTACCTCTGATGTTGGCAGCATCACCAGTGAGGCCAAGGATGAGCAAACTGAAATGGGCACCATTGGCTTGTAGCTTCCTATGCTGCCTGTTGTGTGGATTAACTTGGACTGCCCATAGGCCTGTCAGTCCAGCACCCATCCCTGGTCTTACTCAGAGTACTACCCTGCCAACAACGATCACAAAAACTATCCTCAACTCCAAATGTGTTGTTTTATTTTTGGAAACAGATGGCAGATCTGAACATGGCCCTTCTCCCTATGTACCTGCACATCCCAATAGGGCAGAAGCCACTTTGCGACATGAAAAGAGAGGAGGCCCAAGTTGTCCAATGTCCCCTTACAAGTTCTACTTAACGGTCGGCATGCTGCAGAACGCCTGCAAGTCAGCCCCAGTCAGCTCCAGTATTAACCACGCTACAAAAGTCAGGGACGCATGGGAACCTCCATGGGAATGTCACCAACACCACCCTGAAAAGGTACAAATACACAAAACCCCTTTGCAACACAAAAAGGATCAGACAGTCCAGCTCCAGAGCGTGAGATTGCACAGAGATTCTCTGACTATGAAAAGAATTTCTATACCCTTTGAAACCAAAATGCTGCAGCTCAAGCTGAAAAACTCTTTGCATGGACCCACTGTGAACTCCTCCATCCCTGCTCCCTCTGTTGTACGTCCCAAGACTTCTTGTGGTTTGCTGCGAGAGAAAAAAGCTCCCAGCGGTCRTGGTAAAGCTATTCCTCTCACTGAAAATAGGGTTCAGCTTCTYGATCCCTTTACAGCTTCTTCTGAACTGATCAAATCAACACGTGTGATGATTGCACAAATGAGAAATGAAGCGGCTTCCAGGAGAAAAAAGCCCTTTTGTCCGTATGCTGCAGACCCTTCCCRGAGTGACAGTGGGTTCAGGCTTCTGACAGGAAAACAGAAGGAGGTGTATGAGGCAGCTACTGTAGCTCAGTATCAGGCACACCAGACAAAGCTCATAGAAGATCAGCAAAGAGCATGCAAGAAGGCCTGGTTAAGGAAAATTAAAGGCCTACCTATAGACTCTTTTACTGAGGAGGGGAAAATAGCTGCTCCTGAACTTGGGCTTAAYACATTTATCTGAGGTAATCCCTTAGTCCAACAAACAACGAGTATCTGAGGAGTCTGGTGTCCAGCAGAGTCTGCCATGTCAAGACCCCTGTGGTTTCTAAGTATAAAAGACATCTCCACTGTAAGTTTTTCTAAGATATATTATTAGTATATTCAGCTATTTCTTAAGGCAGTGAATGGACTGAGTCCTCTCCTGGATTTATCTTGYTAGACCTGCTGTTTACTACAGACACAGCACTGTTTGACACTAATATAGCTCAACATATGGCTCAACTGTGTGTGAATAATAATAAAAAAATTTATTAGAGTTTATGCGGATTGAGTAGAGTTTATAAGCTGAAGAAGTGTGGACTGAAAACTGGCCGAGCAGCTGAGCCCAGAGGGTGGTGATCAGTTGCACAAAGTCTAGTTGGAGGCCAGTAACTAGTAGTGTAGCCCATGGGTCAATACTGAGTCTGATTTTGTTTAACATCTTAATTAACGATATGGACGATGGGGCAGGGCGCACCCTCAGCAGGTTGGCAGATGACACCAAACTGRGAGGAGTGGCTGATGGACCAGAGGGTCACGCTGCCATTTAGAGGGACCTGGACAGGCTGGAGAAATGGGCTGAGAGAGACCTCATGAAATTCAGCAAGGGGGAGTGTGAACTCCTGCCCCTGGGGAGGAGCAGGCCCAGGCACCAGGACATGTTGGGGCCACCCAGCTGGAAAGCAGCTTAAAATTTAATTTGGATTAAATAAAAAATAAAGGTAGTTGTTTCCATGTCTCTGTTTTTGTGGATAAAATGCCTGCATGTGCTTGATTTCCACTAATGCTCAGGACTTACATTGGCTTGAGTTGGGAAGACAAAAACCTCTCTAGTTGTCCAACTTTGAGTATCTGGGCCAGCGCACCAGAAACCTCCCTGTTACTGTCTTGCACTAGAGGCTTGAGGCCAGACGCTCCTGCCCACGGTCATGTCAGGGGTCCTTTCAGCAGCAGTTCTGTTTTGAGATGAAAGGCTGTGAAACTCTCCATACAGTAGGGTAGTGATTAGTTTTGGTTTGTTTATTTTAATGTCRTCTTCAACTTCCAAACCCTGTGATTAAGCCAGACCTTGCTAACAGTGAAAAATAACAATAGTTGTCCCCCAAAGAATAATAACRAACAGCTAATAAAAACTAAGCATCCATGTAAAACTACAAGGAAGCCAGAAACTAATGAAGATGTGGGAGCTGGACTACTGTAATTCAGATTTGCTACTGAAATGCCGTGTGGGCTGGGGATGAGCGAGGGTGGGAGGTTGGCGATTGGCCTCATTGCAGCACGTCTGTGCTATGTAACACGGATTATAGATGTCTGTGGTGGCTTTGGCTGACATTAGTTTTGAGACACGAAGTGGCAAGGATTTCACATTTAGCCACGGGATGGCACTTTCTCACAAGAAATCTGGCGTAAGTGCAGCTGCAGCCAGAGGCCCTTTGGCACAACCGCCCCTGGAAAAAAGCATCTAATAGAGGGAACCCGGTGGAAAAACATCACGGAAAGGCTGATGCCTTTTTAGTCAGGCCAAAGTGAGGAGGATTAGAGTGTTGTCTTCCTATTTGGAGCCAGTAAATCAACATCTCCCTGCAGGTGTGGGTCCTCAGGCACTTACAAGATGCTACGGCCAACAGAGGTGGTGTGAGATTACCTACAAAGGCAGAGCTGGACCGAGTCCTTCTGTGATCGGCTTTAGCTCAGCACAGTGGATGCAAAGCTGGGTGTCAGAGATGCATTAGAAGGGAATTAACGTATGGGAAGATGTCATACACGGTATGTGAAGTCACTTATGAAGGTAACTACAAGGAGGTTGTTCTACTATCTTAACAAAGCACTTCCCAATTAACTTGGCCTTTCTGTGCACCTGGCCCTCGGGTGTGCAGAGGTGACAGCCTGGGGGTGCTGTGGGCAGCACGGGTGTTGTGCAGGGCGTGAKGCACCCGCAAGCAGCGATAAAGCCAGGCAGAGTGGTGGCAAGATAGTTTCAATAGAGTTTTGTCGTAACTAGGTGCCATTAACGTTGTACTTGTCATCCCCAAAGTGTAGATCATGTTATCCTGATGGGATGACACCGTACTGATGTCATGGCAATTTTGTCTGAATAGCCTGACAGGCGTTTCTGAACAAAATGTGCTTTTACCCGAGTGTTGATTATAGCTAGAAGTGTTTGTATTTCAGCAGAGGAACGGTGCCTGATGCTTCACACGGTGAATAGAAAAGGAGCAAGAGAGTATTAAAAAGAGGCAACAGCAAAGATATGAAAAGTAAATTAAATTTTTATATAGTATTGTATTTATCAGTAATAGCTTTGGATTGCGTGTGAAATGACATGCTGACTTAAGTGAGCATTGCAAGTGTCCTTGTTAACTAGGTGAACAAAATGGATTTTTTTAATATTGTCTTTAAATCGATGTGAAAACAAAACTCTGTGCAGGCACTATTGAAGCAAAAGGACGTTTTACGTGTTTGTGGCTGGATCACACACCATGAGATTAGATTGTGTACATCAGACTTAAGATACTGGTGATTCTAATAACTCTACATCTGCCCTTTCTAAATAAAAGAAAAAAAAATTAAAGATGTATGAGAAAGACCATTAAACAGCCTGATCTTTACATGATGAACATTAAGTCTTCTGACTTAATATGCTTATTTCTATGGTGCCTCTCTGCTGTGTTTTTTCAGGCGTTAAAGTGTTAACTTTAATCCAGTACAGTTTTTGAGAAAGTCGTGAGAGGGAGGGCTGTGTGACTTACAGCACTAGCAGATACCAGAGCTCTTTCTGAGCGAGCGGGGATGCTAACCCTGGAGCCCTGCGGTTACAGTCTGCATGTCTGGGGACCTTCCCTSTAGCCGCAGCTCCATGCCTTGATCTTCCCCCTGGATGGCTCTAACTGTGGGGTCYGGGCCCCAGCTGCGTTTTGGGGACAGTGTACACAGGAGCCTGATGCGTCGCTGTCCCCCAGCAGGTACCGGTGGGTGGTGGGTGGAAATGCCCAGAGGGCCAAAGGGAGCTTTGTCCAACACCAGTGCCTGGACAAGGTGAAAGCAGCAGAGCTGCTCCCCGGCTTGGAGCGTGCCCTGTCCCCGGTATCGAACAGCACCTTGGGGTCATCTGGGAGGGAATGCTGTGTGTGAAAGTGCTGTAYTGATCACAGAATAATAAAGCATGAAGTACTATTAATATTTTTTTTCCTTTGTCCTCAAAGCAAATGTTTGGCCATGTGCTTTAAAAAAAAAAAAAAGGAAAAAAAACCCCCAAACAGGTGACTGTTTCCTTCAGAGGATTTTCAGTAGAATTTTTGGTTGACTTTTTTTGGTTTGTTTTACTTTTTGATAGTTTAACGCAAAGGTTAGGCAGTGGTGCTGTGTTATCTTCAGAGGTCCTGAGAAATTTGCCTTTCTCCAACAATAACGACATATTAACTGTGTTGCAGCAACACTGACGGTAATTTCTGTAATATCTCTTATGCTGCACCACAACCAGGTTTTATTTTGCAAAGAAACCATGGGGAAGATCGTCCAACGAGAATGCATCGTTGGTACCAGCACTTGATATGCTTCCACGTTATTGCTTTAGATGATGGTATTTTTAACTAACAACTAGTGTTGCTATTGACACGCGCTAGTGCTAAAGGAGAGCTCACACACGTCCCCCTTGCTTGCTCTGCCCTTTCCCACCAGCGTGTGGGAGACGTGAAGCAGATGAGGTACCGTAACAGCCCAAAGYACTCCTGGGTCAGCCCAATTAGGGACTTTTTTGTCCCTAAGCAGCTCTGGATTTCTACATCTTTGCTTTAATGTATGACTTGCTATAGAGGTCATAGTCTTGCAGGTCCGAAATCTCTTTTAAGGCATATGAACACACCAAAAGATGAGCTAGTCCCCAAAATAATGAAATCTGAACTAAACACATAGTCCTCCAAGAATACAGCAGCCGCCAGATCCACCTGGTAGGCAGTTAAGGCTGGAACCAGCTATGGTAAGAGTGATCCAGATCAAGTAATGATCCTTCAAATAGGCAGCGAGTAATAAAACAATGTTGTGCCTCATTGCAAGGCAACCTCTTTGTTCCTTTGCGCTTGCCAAAACACAGGGAAGAACAACTGGAAGGAATAACCGTATAGTTAACTTTGTTCTCTTCCTTTAKAAATGAAGCAGGAATTTACTCGTTTCTTCCCCAACGAATGTTTTCTGACTAAATTGCTCAGGTACAAAAAAACKTTGGGCAGCGTGCTTCAGCTGAGCTCTTTGCAGATGGTCTCCTTGGAGCGCCAGCGAGCTCGCAGCCGCGGTCGGATCCCTGGGTTTGGCTCCTCGCGTACGCTCAGGCCCAACGAGCCATTTTAAAATCAGGGCACCACCAACGTGCACGTTCTTTCTGCAAGCTGTGCGCCTTTGACGCTTAAARCTTCCCCTTTCTTTCCAGCGCGGCTGCTCAGTCTTTCCTTACGTTCTAAAAATACTGACCTGAGGGGGTTATTCCAGTTTGAGCTTTTCCTGTCACCTTTTCTAGACATTTAGTTGTTTGATTTTTTTTTTTTTTTTTGTCTTGTGCCTGGAGCAGAGATTTCTATTGCGGAGTTACTCGGGAAGAGGCGCCGTGCAGCGGGAGCTGGGCGGCGCGCACAGGCAGCCCCCGCAGGAAGGACCCCCCGGGGGTCCCGCCTGCCCCCCTGGCGCGGAGGAGGCGCCTCCCCGGGACGGGCGCTCCGGGGGGCGGGGGGCGGGCGCTCCTCCCCCGGCGGGAGCCGGGCCCTCCAACGGCCTCAGGGCCTGGCGCCGCCCCGTGACATCACCGGCAGGGGGCGGGGGGAAGGCGTGCGGCCACGTCTCGCGCTCCGTCCAGCAGCGCGCACGCGCGGGGAGGGAGGTGCGTGGCGRTGCGTGGCCGGGATTGGCCCGCGGCGGTGACGCGGCGCGGCAGGCGGAAGTGAGGGAGCGCCGGCCATGCTGCGGCAGGTGAGGCGGCTSCCGCCGGGGCCGGGCCGGGCCGCGCAGCCGGGAGCGGGGCCGCTGCGGCAGCGGCAGCGTCCGGGCACGGGGGGTGCGAGACAGATRGGCGCCTTCTGCCGTCAGAGGCCTGCAGCCGCCGGGGCTGCGCTGCCAGCGCGCTGGGGAGCGGGGCACGGCCGAACCCCCTCGGAATCGATGCGGGATCGATTAAAAACCCGGGGGCGGGACGCTTTGGCGTTCTGTGGTGCTGCTCGTAGCTGTGCCGGCTGGAAGGCGTTGGGGCGGGGCTGGGCTCAAGGAAAAGRGTTTCTGGGCAAGTCTGGTGCTGTTGGTGTTAGTTTGTGCAGGGCCTGCAACAGAGACGTGCCCTGTCTGTGAAAATAGCCAATTCGCATTCCGTCACCTGCATAGTCACTAACATGCAGGAGGATGTGAACCTGTTGCCTGGCATAGGAATAGCTTTTGTACAAGGCAATCAGTTCTCTAGGAGGAGTGAAGAATAAAGGACCCTRGACTAGGCTGTGCAGTTAGCTGCCTGGGTGCAGAAAGGAGCCTTGGACTCAACCTGTGAGTTTATGTAGGTTTCACAAAGCACAAATCAAACATGGAATAAAATAGAGTCCAGTTACTGCATTTTTTTCTTTTGTATGCAATTAAATCTTCACGTTCTTCCCAAATTCATTTTGATCTTAAGGTGGCATCGTAATATTYTGGGTAATCAAAACTGTCCCTGCTTGAAGTTGAAAACAGATTCTTTTTTCTGAACTCTTTGCATCTGTTCCTCGCTTTAGGACAGCAATGATGACATTGAGGATGTGTCTCTGTTTGATGCAGATGATGATGTATCCAGGAGATCAAAAAAGTCAAAAATAAGGTCAGTGGCCATAGAGGGTGTTTCTAGATGAGTTCTAGGCAGAAGCCTGAGGAAGGACTGCCATATTACATCAAAATATGTGATGGCAAATACCCTCTTTATTTGGTTAGAGGTAATGGAGWGTAACTTCTAGATAACTGAGAGTGCCAGTTCCAGAAGCTCAGCTGGAATTTGTAGATCTGTGCCTTCGTGCCTCTGGGTGCCCTCACGTTTAATATGTGTTTGCCTTCCTGTGTGTAAGGGATCTACACCGATCCAATGACTCTGTGTAACGGGAGGTTCTCACCGTGTTAAGTRCTGGTTCTGGGCTAGTCCGTTATCTCTTCCCCAGTCTTCATTCTCGAATATATTTGATGCTGCCCTGCTGTCTGCCATGTCCTGGCGTAGTTGGTCCAGCCGCCTCCTTCCTCGTTCTGCCCAAACTCCTGCCACAGAGCAGCGTTCGTACACAGGTGCTGTGGTGACCCTGGCCCTGTACTGCACATTTCTGACTTGGAAGCTGCAGAAATCAGRAAGAAGGGCAAGTCTGCTGTGTTGAGAAATGTGATCTTTCCTTCAGAGGTATTTCCTCTATGAGAACCTTTTTAAATTTACTACATAAAAATTGCCTTACATTGAACACTAGGTAAAACTCCCTGTCCCCTTCCACCCCAAATTCTGTCTGCACGTGGGATATCACTGCATGTAGAACTTGTCTTCCTTATGACAAGCTTCTAGTCAGTTTATTTCAGCAGTCGTTGCACACTGGGTTCATGTTACGATGCTGATCCTTATCCAGTGAGTTGGCAGGAGATCGCCTTGGCAATGTTGTTTCTCTAAAATTGCTTCRGTCTTGTCTGAAAGAGCTGTGACTGTACTGTAATTCATTCCAGGCATCCAGTGGCATCATTCTTCCACTTATTCTTCCGAGTCAGTGCGATCGTTGTCTATCTGCTCTGTGAGCTCTTAACTAGCAGCTTTATTGCCTGCATGGTGACAATTATCCTCCTCTTGTCGTGTGACTTTTGGGCTGTAAAGGTAAGTTCCTCTTACGCTTTTTGTGATTTTTGTCTTACTATATAACAATAATTGAGGAGTGATATTCATGTCATAAAAAAAAAAATAGCTTCTTTGTGCCTTTCCAACAAAATGATACCCAGGATACCCTCAAGTACTGTGGTGTGTTGCAAAGTGTAAACGAAATAATAACTCTTAAATCTCTGTGTACCTGACTTCTTTTTGAAAATCAAATGGAGAACGTACGTTAGACTTTCTTCTAAGGTAGCACAGGCTTCGTTATCAGATCACTTTTGAATCACCAGAAATACACCTCACTTTATATTATTGCAGTAATTTGTTATTGTACTCGACATATCAGAAAATAGATTTTTGTGGACATAAGAGCTATGTAATCTTGTTTTCCCAAATGTGAGGCAAATGAGCACTGTTGAAAATAGCAACCTGAACAGCTGAACTTTGGCAAGTGGCTTCTTTTAGCAGAAGATACAAAGCTAGTTGCTTTTCTTCTATTCCAGAATGTCACAGGGCGACTGATGGTTGGCCTTCGCTGGTGGAACCAGGTGGATGATGATGGTAGAAGTCACTGGGTATTTGAAGCCAGGAAGGTAAATTTCTTGGGGTTTTTTTCCTTTTTTTTTTTTCTTTTAATTGTTTTTGTTTTATGAAACCCTTATTAATTGGCAGTTACGCTTGCGATGGTAGATGGCACAATGTAGCCGTTTACTTCCAGCCACAAATCTGTAACCACGGGCTTGTTCCATGTAGGCTGCTGAATGAGCTTTTTGACTGTTGAATTATTTAAAAATTCTCATGATGTATTGATCTGGCTTAATGTAAGTAACCTAAAAGTTCCACATAAAATGCAGTAATGGTTCCCATGTCATGTCAGTAACCTACAAGTTTTCTGGCGTGAACTTGCAACAGCTGATGTAGCTTTTATCTCCTACAGAAAACTATTGATAGGAAGAAACATATAGCATTTGTCATGGCTTTTGCTTTGCCTTTGTGTTCACGATGGCTGCTGCTACCTCCCTGGTATCCCATCTGTTAGGCACCTCACAACATGTCACGTATTTACCCTTTTGATCCCTATCTCTTATCTCTGTTTGTATGGCGCTGATGGCATGCAGATCTGGAGTGAGGCCAAGATCATTTCGTAGATCGGTGGGAGGTTTGCAGTTGTGTAGGGGCTGGAACCTAAACCTTTCTCCAGCTGAGTTTGTGCACTCACTACAGGCACATTCTTTCTCAAAACCGTGCCAGTTTAGAAAAGCTAGAACTTTCTGGGGGAGGGAGGGAAAGGTAGCTGAACTGCTGGTGATGCTGTAAATTTACCGATAAGTYGTTAATCCAGTCCAGATTTTTTAACTATTATAGGAGGAAGTGAGTGCTTGCTTGAGATCTTCTGCTCTGTAAAGTCTTCCTAAAATTGATAGTGCAGTGTGATTCAGACCTCAGTGTGTAAAGAAGAAWTTACCCTACTTTGATGCCTAAGAGTATCAATATTTAGTTCTGCCAGTGCTAGGATAAGTGAAATTCTGTGCAGTGATTTGGAGGTAGAAAACATTACCTGTTTGGCTGTTTCTAAGCTTTGTAACTGAACCACACAGTAAATGTCACGTTTCCCAAACTTAACCTTTTAGCCCCAAGCATTCCAAGAGGATTTGATGCTGCTGCCTCTACTGTTTCTGATAGAAAATTGACAAAAGGGTCCCTTAARTGGAAWCATCTTCGGTTGCAGAAAGATCTTYACGTGATGTAGAAGTTGATCTTGGAAGCACCCACTACTGTTGTGTGGAGGCAAAAAACAGGGGGCTTGTAGATTCTGGACTGTTTTTAATGACAATGGGATCTATACAATGGAGCAGCCTGTTAATCTCTATTTCCTTTCTGTTTCTAGGTATCAGCACAAGGGAGTAAAACCACATCAGAAGCAGAGTCMCGAATTTTCTGGTTAGGTCTAATTACCTGTCCTATGATCTGGGTGATATTTGCTTTCAGCGCKCTCTTTTCTTTCAAAGTGAAATGGCTGGTGAGTTGACTCTTGCAACTCAGTAACAGATCTTGCACGTTACAAGTGAGGCGGTGTAAATTAGTGACTTTATTTTCCTGTGTCCTAGGCAGTGGTTGTGATGGGAGTGGTGCTTCAGGGAGCCAACCTTTATGGTTATATCAGGTGTAAAGTTGGCAGTAGAAAGAACTTGACAAGCATGGCRACCAACTATCTTGGAAAGCAGTTCTTGCGGCAGGTAAGATTTCCAGGGTTTTGGAAACCCTCCGGTCATATTTCTTTCTGTCCATAAACTTTCTTCCTCTCTAGGCATGAAAGGAAAGACTGAAAAAGTTGTTATTTAGAGTTCTGCAGTGGGACCCTTCTTCACACCTTACTTCCTTGTGAATTTGAGCTCCCTTAGTTAAGTCAGAGAGTAACTTACTAATTATTGGCATCAAGCTCCCTTTGCAGTGTCTTGTGAGCTCGTATTATTTGCTGGTGCCATGGACAAGTGCCATGGAAGTTACTGGAATATGGCTGGTATATTGGAAATAAGGAACACAGTGAAAGTGGTCACAGAGTGATAGCTTTTGATAAACTCTGGATAACACATTGCTAAATTACTCCTTTTGTTGCACTGCTTCCTCTTCAGGTTGTGTTAGCCACAAAACCATGCAGCTGGAGCAATGTTGCATTGGTCTTTGTGCTTCAGTGCATAGCTCTTAGCCGAAAGGGTTGCCACTGCCTTTTATATTCTTTCTCACTTCCCACCAGCTCTTCTCAACAGGTCCTTTTCTGCCCCAGTGCTGGGTTTTCTTCCTTCCATAGATCCCTGCAGCAATAGGCACAACCGTCCTGTGTTCTGCTTCTAGGCTGTCATTTAACTTCTGCTTTTACTGGGTTTCCTGACCGTGGCTGGCTGCATTACGCAGACGACTCTGGGGACAGGTGGTTTGGCTGCCACAGGTTCACAAATGTTTGCTGGAATTATTGTCATTAGTGTGATCAGAAGCTCAAACATTGATAAACCTTTCTTGGCAATCTGTGCTGGGATCATCCTCTTCTGTAGCTCGATTGCTTCTGAATCTGCTTTTTCCACTGCAGTGGTTAACCAAAGGCYCAGACCAGTCTCAGTCTCTGGCAGAAATGAATGTCTTGCCCCAGAGTCATGGCAGTGAGTCATATAGTTCTCCTGCACTCCTTTTCTTCTTTTTTTCTTTTTTTGCCTTCTGCAGACTGTGACTAAAGAGGACCAAACTGCATCCTGAGTATGGTGGAAGCCTCAAGCCAGACTGGTTTGACAGTAGTGAACAACAGAGGATGCTGCTCTGACCATGAGATTTGGGAGCTGCATACTTGAGGTGTGAATTAAAAGAAGTAAATAAATTGTGCAAGACTTCAGGTTAACACTCCTAGCAACTTACATTCGATTTTCTACTAGCAGTTTTTGTTTAAGTCCTTTCTTTAGTTTGATTAATTAGAATTAATTTGCCTAAACTTTAAATTAAAAAATATCCTAGGTGGCTCTCATACAGGTTTAGAACTACTGGGTGAAATAAGAGAAAATTCCTGGACATCCTTCTTCAGAAAAACCATGCACAAGCCGAGCCTTCTGTTACCCAGGAACTCCCCCAACTCCTCCAGCAGTTGGTGCCTCAAATAGTTTCAGTTGTGGACGTTGCTGCGTTTTGTTCTTGGAGGTCACTGCTGCTTCTGTTACGAAGTTTAGATCGCGCTCTTTTGCCTCCGCATCTCTCTCATTCTGTGATTTGAACGGCGCTGAGGTGGTTGCAGTGAAGGACATCTAAAGGAAACGTTGCTGTTGGCTTAGTGGGAAGATTATTGAAATCTCGTGRAAACTGCAGAAAGTGACTCCTGAGCAGCTCCGGTCTTCTGTTTATCTGAAGCATTCTTGGAGGTCTCAGTAACATCTTAAACCCCTGGATTTATGGGAAGTCCCTCTTCTACCTGTAGGCCTGCGTCTGTATGGAGAGCGTAGCAAGAGTAAAACCAGTTTACGAGGAATGTTGCAGGCACGGTTTCGGAAACGGAGTGAATCTGAGAGCGCTCGTTGTCTGACTGATGCAGTTAAAGTGATGCCATCGGGCGTCGTGTCGGCAGTAGCATGTGTTTGGTGCCACGGGTCTTTTTCTGTGGCCAGGAAGGTATAGGGTGATGTGGTCTGCAGGTTCCTTGCCAGACCCTTGGCACAGGGTTGCAGGGAACGGAACCGACAGGGGTTTACGTTTCTTGAATCCAGGCAGTATGCTGTCCTTAAGCCGTGCTCCCCAAGGAGGCTGTGGGCTGGGAAAAAAGCCTTTTGTAGGATCGTGAAATATTGGCTTGCAGTGTTCACTTAGATGGCAGAAAGTGGTGTGTTTTGTGTGAAAAGCTGTGGGAAAGGGGTCAGTTCCTTCTTGTCATGTAATTCTGTTCAAGGCAGATTGTGCTTTCGCAGCAGCGGATATTGTAAACTTCGGGTGAGGTATTTTAAATTAAGAATGTGGTTTCTTTTTGAATAATGGGTATTGTAAATTGTGGGATTGCATTAACATGATTTCTCTCCCTCTACTGTAGCAATACTTGGGAGCTGTACATTTGTTTAACTCTTTGGATTGATACCTTCCTTTTGTAAATATGTATTTATAAAATCTTGAAATTAAAATAAGGCTTTGTTTAACCAGACCAGATAGCCCTTCTGTGATTCATGGCTGAGCTCTGTTTATACACTGTGTTCTTGTAATGTAGTTCTAACAGRGGTTACTTGTCAAGTTAAATGGTGCTTTTTAGCGAGCTCTGGCACAGTTCCTTTCACCCAGGGACCTTGGACCGTTTTTCCTGTGCGAGCACTTTCTTCTTAAGCGCGCTGGAGTCGTTATCATGCAGAGTTGAATTATTGTCACTCTACAAGGCTCGGCTGGAGTGGCTAAGAGGCTCCTTCCGAGGGCGCTCGGAGGGCCCCTCTGCCCAGGTCCCTGGCTCCCTCCTGGCAGGTGGCAGTGTGCTACCGTAAATGCTCGTGCCGCCACACAGCGGGAACTTCTAGTCCCCATTTACGTGGAAAGGATGATTTATTTCTAAGGAATGAATGTAAACAGGCAAAATGAAGYCAATCACTGAAGTAAAGGTGCTTCTGCAGCCACGCGGGGACGCGCAGCTGCAGCGTCTGGCCCGTACGGTGCGATGGAATGGAAATCCTTTCTGCTCCAGTCCAGCAAACCCCAGTTTGCTGTCGGAGGGACGGCACTGACTCTGGCACAGCTCCAGCCAYGAGGTAGTTGTTTTAAAATGTGTTGAAAGTTTTGGACTTCATGTTTATTCTCCTGCTGCCAAAGCTCCCCCCAAACTGCTGGAAAATAGAGTGCTTTTCTGGAGGTTGCAGTTTATTTAATCAAGGACAGAGGCATTTATTAGTATGTGCCTTTAAATATAGCCCTCTTTGGCTTATTTTTAGCCTTTTGGCAAACATTCAGTCTTTTGGCTTCTGAGAAGCTGGCATTTTACTGCATTTCTCCACTGCATGGATCAGAACCAAATTTCTTATCGCTTTTCCAGTTGGGTGCGAGTCTTGTTTGATTTTTCACTCGCTGTCTGCTGGGGTTTCCTGTGAAGCAGGAAGCGGGAGTTGCCGCAGAGTGGGGAAATTCTCTGAATGTGCTTTTTTCGACGAGCCTCGGGAATCCACGCTARGCCAGTTTCTTGAGCATTAGCTGTGTAATGGTGGCCCCGCCTAAGACCTCCAGGCCTGGGTGGTGGCTGAACTTTCAGGGTTTACAGAAGCAGAAATACTCCAAGAGCAATAACAATAAAATACTATTTGCTCTGAAATAGCAAAGTACRCCTTGGATCTTGCAAGCACAGCTGAAAGGTGGGCTTGAAATCATCCTCATTTTACAGGCAGAGCCATTTGGAGCATAGTGTCTTGGGCCAGGGGGGAGCTTGCTCACGGAGCTGGGGACAGAATGGGTCCTGGGGGACCAAAACCACAAAATTTGAGTCTCAAAACACAAAAGGTTTAGAGGCAGTTCTGCCCCATCCGGTGCATCTCCCCTTCTCTCTGTGCTCCCCCCCTGCCCCGGGGGAGAACCGCAGGGAAGGGCGAAGGAGGGCTGCTGAGTGTGCACAGGCAGCCTGGCCCCGGGCACTTGGAGCCTGGCTGTCTTTTCCTCCACGAATTTCTTGGAGACTTGCCGGGCCCAGAGGGCTGCAGGGGAAGGTCTATTGTAGTTGCTTGGCAGAGGCCACGGTCAGCCCTGCTCACACGGGACAGGACATCCCAGCTGGTATTTCCTAAACAAAAAGCTGCAGTGACTAATGGAGAGTGACCTTTGGGGAGACCAAAGGGAGTGGGGATGCGGGTGAGGAGGGTGGATGTTGGCCAGSACCCAGCGTTGCTTCCAAGGCTCCTGGCAGGAAGGAATTTCTTGCTTCCCTCCTGCTTTTCCGTGCAAAGAGCCCCAGTTTGGGAGGAGGCGTCCCTTCCCACCCTGCAAACCCACAGCAAACCGAGAGCCTCCCCACCGCCCTGATAAGACAGGCAAAGGGAGAAAGGAAACACTATTTCTGTTTTACTGATAGCAGCATTTTTAYACCACAGAGGACGTGGGTCCGTCATTATCTGCCTGTGTGGGCCGAAAGCAAACCGGGTGTGTTGAACGCGATTCCAGTTCCTTCCTATCCTCTCCGGTGCCAGCGCGTGGCTCGGGGCAGCTGACGTCGGGGACGTGCTGTGCTGGTTTCTGCCGCTCAGCCACAGGCTGCAGCTCTTGGCTGCTTGAATTCCACTCCGGTTTCTCAGGGGGAGGCATCGCCTTTGGGTACTGCTGTGRGAACAGCCTCTTCCTCGGCTCGCAGCAGGTATGTGTGCTCCCAGATGTCTTGAAGCTGCGAGAATGGCTCTCTGGGTCAGACTGAACCCATCAAACCCAAGGTTTGGCTCGAGCAGTAGCTAATTCCGTGTGCCTTGCAAAGACTGTATGGAAATGGCAAACTCACAGCCACACTTCCAGGAACACCTTTAGTACCTCCACAGGTTTGTGGCTYCCTCTGTGTGCCCTGATGGATTTTGCTGCCATTAATTTGACCGATTCCTTTCTGAGCCCACGCAGACTTCTAGTATTTGCAGTGTCCTGCGGCAGAGAACTCCTCACAGATTAACACTGGCCACGGAAAGAGGCTTCACATCTCATTTGTGCGGAACCTGCCTCCAATTTAATTTGATGCCCATCTGGTGAGGCAAGGGAAGGCCAGGGGTGTTCTGTGTTCGCCACCGTACGCGGCAAAGAGATGCTGCGTTTTGCATTAAACGTCCTCAGACAGACTTAAATTACTGTTGGGATCCTGCTGGATCAGCTTGCTGAAGATCCAGGGTCTCTCCCTTCTCAAAAGCCACCAGCTCACGCTGCAGTGCCAGGAGCAGTTAGCATCCTCCAGGATAAGGATTACTGTTTGCCAGGATGTGTCCCAGCAAGGTCACAGGTTTTATTGGGGTRAAGATGTCCAGGAGGACATTGTGGCTTCATGTCCAAGAGGACCTTTGTAAGGAGGCGGTTGAGCAATTGGACCTCAAGAGAAGATTTGGGATGTGGGGAGATGTGGGATTCCTAGCTCTTCCAAGTATCTTTGTTTCTTTTCTTATCCCAGCAGGGCTGAGGATGACTCAAATGCTCTGCAAGGACTGGAGGGTGCTTTGATGCCCGGCAAGGAAAACGAGCCAGTGCAAGAAGGAGCAAGCAAGCCTGGGGCTGAGACATTATTTTTAATGCATTTACATGTTTTGGGCTAATCCCAGCTCTGTGCCCGATACTTTACTGATGATACTCAGAAAAGCTGGCAGGGGTTGTCCCAGTTTCTCAAGATGGTTAACAAGGAGCAAAACCAATACAAATGCACCAAGCCTTGCACAGCGGCCCGGGGGGCCAGGGCTGAGCAGGTCCATCGCAGGGCAGGAGCCAGCCCGGGGCAGGCAGTGGGGTGGGATACAAGACTGGGTGTTTCTTACGGCAGACAGGCTGTGCCTTCCCAAGAGGAGCAAAGGACAGGAGTGACCCTGGGGCATGGAGCACCCAGGGACACTGCTGCCAGCCTCCCCCCATGCTGCCCAGCATTCGCAGCATGAAATGAATGTGGGGGTGACTGTGGGCACCCGGTCCCTGCAGGACCCTCCTCATCCAGGTGCCCCRTTTGCGCTCAGAATTAGGCACCTGTCTGAGCTCAGGTACAGCTTCCACTAATCTTTATAGCAGGAGGGTTTCCTTAGAGRGGCAGGTTTCTGCAAGCCCAGGGCTTTGTGCGTCTCTTGCAAAGTCCTGCACGCCTGGGGTTTCAATTTTTAATGGTGCACTAGTGAGATGAAAGAGCAGGGTCTCTGCTAGGCATGTTTTATGCTGCTGACAAGCAGCATCTGCTGCGGCAGGTCTGTGGGGACTGTGCACAGAGTTGGCCAAGTTCAAATTCATGGAAAAGGTGTTCATTTTGACTCTCCTAAAGACACTATGCTACAGCAGACTCTGTTAGCGTTACAGCTGTCTCCTGGGCTTTCAGAGCATAGTGAAGCATCCAATGAGCAGTTTTTACATCCACAGGTAAAAGCAGAAGGGTTTTTTTATGTTGTTCTGTTGTCCTTTCTGTTTCCTTATAAATGAACTCTGCACAATTTAAGGGCCAGCRGTCAGCGTGTGGGAGCAAGCCTGCAATACCCAGCCGGTGGGTATGGCTCAAATCCCAGAGGTTTCTGGAGCCCCAGAGATTGGGGGGAGGATGGTTGGGTTTCCYTCTAACAGAGACTGGGAAAGGAAGCATCTCGCTTTCCTAAGGGATATTTAAAGAGGAGAAGGAGGAGACAGTAAGCACAGAAAGCAGACCATAGTGTARTGCAAGGTAGAAATGGGCAGCAGAGATGGTTTTAGGCAGGGAAGCTTAGGGCCATAGGGTGTAGGCTATGGAGCTACAGCCCTCTAAGGTCATGTCATGCTACTGAATTATTTGTTGCACAGACGAACTGTATCTACTTCAAATAGCTGGGTTTGTTCATAGTAGAATGGCCACTCTGGGTCATGCCAAAGGTCACTGTAACTCAGAATCCAGTTTCTGGCCCTGCTTGATGATGCTGATGCTAAGGAAATGATGATATAAAATAATGATGCACCTGATTAAAGTCTGGCAGTCTGTGGAGCAGGACCTCAAAGGCTGTATCTGCATCATCATTTCTAACAGCYATGAACTTTTCTCAGGACTTAGTGGCATCCAAACCCTCCCATGGCAATGAATTTCATACAGAAATATGTGTTCCCAGGGAACCCCTTTGGTGACCTTCCCCGGTACAAAAMCTCCTATTTTATTCTGGCCCTTTGTTATGGTTTTTTTCACAAACTATTAATTTGATTTGTAAATTATCCAATTAATGGCTATTAATGCCAGATCATCTCATTCCCCAGCTGCTTGCTACACATTTCAAAGAGCTTTAATATTTTCCAGGTGGGACTCCCCTTGGCAAAAGCTATGTTGATGCTCTTCAGCTGTTTCTTATCTTTGTGAATCCCARTCTATAGAAGTCCAAACAGTTTGCTCAATATAGGAGTTGGATTTTCTAGTCTGCTGTTTCTCATATTCCTCCCAGAATCCTTAAAAAAACCCCAAACCCCCAGTATCACACTTGCCACCTTCCACCCATCTGGCAGCAGGAGAAGCAGTCGGTTTGTCTGGGGATTAGTGACTCGGTGGTTCATCCCTGAGCCCTTTGGATTCCTCCTGGAAACCAACTTGGCCTGCTGAGTTATTCCTCTTCGTACTGCCAGCTTGCGCAAACCTCCTTCTATTTAGTTCATTTTAGGGCGAGTTCTTTAGATATTTTTTTCTCTTTTTTCTCAATCACAAAGCAATGTGTAAACAACTCCCTAGTAACCGCTGGAGTACATGAGTCACTTAGCTTTTCTGCCATGGGACATACTCACTTGCTCTTGCCTTCTGTTATGTCTYCAGATTAAAGGAGGGTTTGGTTGTTGAGACAGTTACTCACAGTTTCCTACTGAGTGTACCAATGTTGAGTCCGGCCCTTTTTTGACGGTTTGTATGACTTCTTCCCCGTTAGATAGATCCTCTACCCCTGCGGGACCTTCCACGCTTGTCATCTGTCCCCRCTGCTGTAAGGTTTAAAAGTCCATATAAGTTTCTTTTAACTAGTAGCTGGATTATATTTTGCTTTTGTTGGAGCTCTCCCTCACATCTGGACCCTGTTTCAGAAGGAATTTGAGCCGCTCACCAAAACTGCCTCTGGTCTCGGGGAACTTCCACACCCGCTTCCCAGCATCCGAGAGCCCACCGGGCTGGAGGTGCCCAAACCACCTGTGGGCAGAGGTCCCGACCCAAAACCTCACCTAAAATCTCTTTGGATGAGGAAAAAACTAAGCACCCTTTTGCACAGCTCTTGGGTATGTAAGCCCTTGATTTCTCATGTTTTAAATTGCAGGGTCATGCCCAGAAGTCTGATTTAAGTAGGATCTGGACTGGAGAGAGGAGGGGATGGGGACTTTGCTTGGATCCTGCTCCATCCCCAGCTCAGAGAGCAGATCATCGTAGGTGGGGTCTGGCCGGTAGCTGGGGCGGGAGAGCAGCACAGGGCTGGTTGCAGGTTGGGGGATCTGGGACTGACACCCGGGGTGCGGTGCCTTCATCAGGCATCGCAAGCCACGCTCGGGTTGATCCCCCAGAGCTCTTCTGCAGCGGCTGCGAGCGGGACACCCCAAATCCCGCCTGCTCCCAGCTGCTGCAAGAGCAACCTCAGCAGAACGGGAAGAAAACRCAGGATCTGTAACATCCCTGTGGGTTTTTTGTCTGTTTGTGGCGGAGTGGGGAGTGCAGCATCCCCTGGGGTGCTACCACACTGGGCAGCCTTTAGGGGACATTAAACCAGCCTTTTCGTTAGCTCCCAGCCAGCAATCCCCTGGACAAAACCTCTTAATYCCCCATGGCCCTTGTGTTTAAGGGCAGCATCAGCAAACATCTGGAGCAGCACCRCTGGGCTGCCGTCGGGTCCCTCCAGCCCAGCCAGCCTCCGCCTGACGCAGAATTCAGTCCATCCCTCTCCCATCTAAACCCATGTGGCGGCAGAGGGAGCTCTTATGCTTTTTTTTCCCTTAAATTAATTAAATAAATAAATTAAAAAAAAACGGAGCAAAGAAAGTTTTCTGGAAGGGCTTGTTGGAAACGCCTCCGAGGAGCAATCCTGCGATGTGAGATGCACCAGGAGCAACCTGCCAGCCCGGCGCATCCCGTGCGAGCATGAGACCCTGGGAAGGGTGTCACCTCCCTGGGCGTCACCCCTGGCCGCACCCGCCCGTCCTCCCGCGCCTCTCAGAGGGGTGACAAAGAGGAAAACAATAACTGAAACCACCTCTCCTTCCGTTAGTGCTCCCTCCGCGCTTTCTGGGGCCGAGCGGGGATATAACGGGAACATGATTTCACCGCCCTGATGTTACGGGGTGGTGTGAGCAACCGCTTGAGTTGGAAAAAGTAAGTAAAAAGCAAATTTGTTCCCAGATGGAGGTGTGCGTGTGGGACCGGCCGGCTGGGTTGTCTCCTCAAACAGACCTCTGGACCCTCCCAGTTTTGGGGAATAGTCTCTGATTTAAATAAATGCTTCCTAGGAAGCGATTCAGCCCTGCACCCAGCAGCAGGTGCCCGTATGTCAGGGGGCACGTTGCACCCCGCTGCACTCCTGTGGGTCCAGCACACCCCCCCCGGGGCACAAGCTGGGGGTTCCCCAGAGCAGTGCAGCAGTGTGCACTGGGTTTGGGGTGTAGGCATGGACATCCCCGCCAGCCCCCGCTCCTGGTTTGTGAGCTGGGAGCGCAGTCTCTTGCTCCGGATCCCGGGGATCGTCCTATTTGCAAGCACCTTGGCGAGGATTTGAATTGGGGCCCCTAAAGCTGAGCAGAGCTGCTCCACATCCACCAGCGTCCAGCGCTCTGGCACCTGCCGAGGTTGGCAAAACTAAACTGTCTGGGCTTAGTTTTGCTCCCACAAACCAGAAGGGAATTTTATCATTGGTTTTAGTGGGAGCTGCCAGGTTTAATTGTTGGACACCACAATAAAACTCGTGTCTACTGCTTCCAGGCTCAACTGCCTATTGTTGATGCTTTGAAGCAGCAGCTAAATGCTTTCCCTGCCATTCAAATGATGATATTTTGGGATGACAGGACAACCTGGCACCGGTGGCTGCCAGGTCACAGCCCCCAGACCAGGAAGGTGCAGCAGCGTCACGCGGATGCATTTAACCTGGTCCAGTACAAAGTAAAACACATCGACCCCCATCTTTTTTGTGGTGGACTCAGCTTTACTTTGCATGGGCGGGGATGGGGAAGGTGATCCCGTGATCCATGAACGGGTGGTGAAGAGCCGGGGCAGCACCTTTCACCCCTCACAGCCCATGCCATGTGCCAGCCCCCCGCTGTGGTGAGGCTGCGGGGTGCAACGCTGCTCCCCAGCACGCCTGTCCCAGCTCAATGGCTTTCCTCAGCTGACAACCATGGGGCTGTGGTGCCTTTTCGCAGCACAGCCCTGAGCCCAGGTCCCCGGAGCCCTTGGGAAGGTCCTTGGGAAGGACCTGGCTCCCTTGGGTCCTTCCAAAGCCTCCCACTCGCAGCACTGGGTCTGGCTGGTTTTGGTGGTGGGTGAGGAAGAGCTGTCACCTGCTCAGTGACATTTCAGTGCAGAGCCATGCTTTCAATCCCCCACCCCTTGTCGGGTCTGCATATGCCCCTGCCACGGCCGGTTCCTACCCACGAACTCCCAAATCCGTCATGACCTGGTTTTGCAGTTGCTCCTCATCCTTCGTGCTCCAGGCAAATGGCTCGGCCCCTCTACTCGGGTGGTCTCACTGAGAGACGTGAAGTACAAACATCCCCAGTGTAATTTTT
Source organism: Oceanodroma leucorhoa (assembly GCA_030449065.1). NCBI lineage: Eukaryota > Metazoa > Chordata > Aves > Procellariiformes > Oceanodroma > Oceanodroma leucorhoa. Next base: position 2,121,386 of record JASVER010000061.1, read on the forward strand.
GGCAATGTCAAAGTTTCTGGCTTCAGATATATCAACAGGACTTGTCATTACATTTAGCTGCTTTCCCCTACCCTCGCTCCCACAAGACCTTGAAGTGCTCTTACATGATTTTAGGATATCCACAAAACAACTAACCTGTTATCCAGGCCTCGGATTTTGTTTTTACGAGGTGGGACCGCAGTTTGCACACCGCAGCCTCGCCCGGCTGACATCCCCTTCCATGCAGAGCCCCGCAGCACCCTCATCCTCATCCTCATCCTCCACCAGCGTGGCAAACACCGTGACCCACGCGTGTCTCGTGGCTGCTTCTTGCTCAGGTTTCTCTCCAGGTGTGGGGCCACACGTAGATCTGTGTGCGTGTGTAATGCAGGGGTTGGGCTTGGTAGGGTTTGGGGTTTATATTTTTCTTAAAAGCAACAAGAAATTATTTCCTCTCCCCTATGGCCGGTTGCCATCACCGTATGTGGATGGCTGTGGATACCAGCACCGATGAAAAGAGCGGTACCCAGCCTTCCTCCCACCAATACAGCAACTAGGAGTGAACCCTCCCTCATTGTCTGAATTCTTGGTCTTCAGCCCCAAGTTTGAAGTCTCTTTTTTTAGCAGGCGTGACACTACATTAGCCACAGAGGACTCTGCAAACTTTCCGTCCAATTTATGTCAGCGTCGCAGGCAGCTTGCTGCCCGTCCCACAGCTCGCTGGCCTTGCTGAGCATTAGCGATGTTGGGTGTTCGCACTGGTGTGACGTGGAGCCTTGGGTAAGGGACTGGAGCCACCCAGGAGATGTGGCGGGTGGGCAGGGAAGGAGTTGCAGTCTCTGGGCTGGGCTGATGCACTTGCTAGCATAGGTCTAAGGTGGCTGGAGAGGAGCCTGGAACCTTCTCCACCCGAAATCCCCGTGTGCTGGGATCCCCGCTGCCATGTCTTCACCAGCACCTTGACCACCAGGTGATGGCCACCAGGGACAGCTCCCAACTTACAGCTGCTTTAGCGGCTGCAGGCACCGAGGTGGAAACTGCAGAGGAGGCTAAGACCTGGAGCTCAACGGACACGTCCTACAGGACAACCTGCAGGGCCATAGGACAACACTGGCAAAAGAAAGAAAATTAATTCCCTTCTCAAAGCTAAAGGAAGGCTGTCCTGTGCCCAATTTTCAGTCCTTATTGGCACTGTGGTAATGCCAGCCAGCCCCAGCCCCAGCCCTGTACAATGCACGTGGGCACCCCACAAACACTGGAAGTAAAGATGGCTCGTGGCCAGAGCAGAAAGTGATTCCTTATTACTTGGACAGGAGGAAAGATCCCTGCAAGGATTGCAGTTCACCAGACTTTCTTTTTGCAGTATTGCTTTGTGTCAACATTAAAAATTCCGACTCTCTTTCCCCAGGGTTGTTGTTCTTTTTGGAAATAGGTGCCTTCACGGCTTGACAAGGATCAGGGTTCTTTTTCTCTAAAAGAGATGACGACTAGAGAGCTCAGGCGTGTCCCACCTGACTGCCTCCCCCAAAACACACAGCAGCAGCAGGTATTCTCTCCTTGCAGCCTGATTCCCCCTGGGGAGGGAATAGTGCAGTGGCCAATTATCCTGCTTTTTACCCTCAACGGAGATCCTTTCATACAGGAAAATCAGAGCCCCATAGAGAGCCAAACACACCATGTTACTGAGCCCTTGAAATTAAAAGCGTCTCAAGCATAAAACTCGCCGAGCTGAACTATAAATCAAGCCTCTGCTTTCAGGCACACCAAGCCTGCATACTTATGAATCACCCCTTCCTTGCTTAATCATTTTTTATTATGAACATCTTAAAATGAATGTACTCAAGTCAAAAAGTCCATTAAAAATGACTAAGGGAGGATTTTACATCTGCATCCAAGTTTGCAAGCAAATACGGGCATTTGTAGGAAGAGCAGTCATCCTCCAAATATTTCTGCAAAAAAAAGCAGCCCAGGCAGGAATGACTAATGGGAGCGGGCAGGAACGGGCTGATCTACGCAAGCGCCCGGGCGAGGAGCCTGCAAGGAGTTTGGCTGTAGCTGCCTGGCTCCACCTTGACCTATGCAAATCTGGTTGGGTGAAGGCAGATTTCTTTGGAAATAAAAATTTCCCTGCTTTCTGATGGCCTTTTGCCAACCGAAGACCTCGGAGAGGAAAGCGTGCAGCAACCCAGCGYCGCAGCAGTGCTTCGGCTCAAAGGGTTTGTGCTGTGCTGGGGACCGCAACAGTCGGTGGGATTGCAAACGGAGGGTGTCCTCTGCTTCTAAAACACCAAGTCTGCCTCTTTTTTCCTGCTGAGAATGTCCTTATAAAATATTGGCCATGCTCAGGACGCTCCAGCAGCCGCAAAGCAGGAGAAATTCAACTTCCTGAACTTTCTCTGCAGCAAGGTGTTCAGGGGCTGAGATCTCTGTGGGGTTTGGGGAGGGGGAAGCTGGCACCCCAAGGCAGTCCCCTAGGGCAGGCACAAGCAGAGTGCATCCGACTGTATTCCTCCGTGAGAGCCGGAGAGAGAGATTTCATGTCAGAGCAGCACAACACGCCTGCGGCTAACCTGACGGGTTGCAAAGCCCTTGATGTATCCATGCACAGGAGGGACAYGCACCCACTCCGGATGGGGATTTGCTAGCTCAGAAACAACCCTTTGCAGGCAGTGCTTGGGTAAACCCGCTGGTGGCAGAGGGCAGGGCTGCCCAGCGATTTGCTTGTGTCTCGTCCGTGCACCGTGCCAAAGCAGGATGTGCCAAACACCGGCCACGGTGACCGGCTGCCCCGCTCCGGCAGCAGCTCGGCCCCGTGCCGCTCCCCTCCCTGCGCACGCACCCGCCCGGCTGGAGCTCGCTCCATACACAATTGCTCCCAGGGAAAGGTGCTTTGGGAATAGGTCCGCATCTCTGTCTTAGATGCTGAAGTTTGGAAGGTGGAGTACACGTCGTCCAGGGGATACGTGCCCATTTGGGGCTTGGAGAGCTAGGCAGAGGGCACCCCACAGAACAGGGCTCTGGTGCTACTTTCCCCCCACAGCAGGAGCTTCCCGGCGGCATGCAGACCCTCGCAGCACTTGATAAAAGCTACTTTATTCATCTCCTCCTGGCCTTTGTTGCAACTGTAATACCTCACACCTACAGATAGACACCCTCAGCCATGCAAGGACACAGCGACAGCCCGGAACGCAGCAGGACGGGGAAGCCCAAGCAGATGGCACAGGCGCCCGCACAGCTCCCGCCGCCCAGATGCCTGGTGTTGGACATGGACAGATGCATAGAGGCACAACTGGGCACTAAAAAGCATCACAGCGTGGATCYCTGCCGGGGTACAGGGCGTGCACCCCGCACCCAACACATCCTCCCTGCGTCGGGGTGTGCTCACACGCGTGCGCACACACACACGCGTGCACACGCACATGCATGCACACACACACACGTGCACACACACACACGTGTGTTCTCCACAGCAGCACACTTATTTTTTCGCTTGGCCGTGGCTGCTGTGAATTTTTGAACCAAAGGCAARGTCTGGGCTCTGGGCTGTCAGCGGATCCTCGGGGAGGTCTAACAGCCTCCAGCTGCAGAGGATGAGCTCAGCACCAGCCGGGCCGAGGGAGCCTCCACCTTTGGAAGCTGGGATGGAGGTTGCTGCCGTTCTCATCAGGTTTTTCAACTTCAAATGACCTTCACTCCGTTCCTCGCCCGCTCAGCCCCTGGGTGCTGCCAAGTGAGAAGGGTTTCGTGGCCATGCCCTGTGCAGCTCTCATGCATTTGGTAYGGATTTCAGGGATTTTTGATGCTCAGTGACTGCTTAACTTTGGCTCAGCGATACCTAAAGGTGCAGAGGCACCGGGATCTTATAAGCCCCAGCTGGGGTGGATAATTGCAGTGCACAGGCACAGCCCCTCTCTGCCTCCTGAGCATCCTCCTCCCGGCCTGGGAGCACCCTCAGACCCAGATGTGAACTCCGCAGCTCAGGTCTCTCCTAGTCTAAATATGTATTCGAAGGAAATTCCAGCTCAGACCCCTCCTGGCAAAGCTCTCTGGCTCGGCTCTTGTGGTTTGAGCACACAGGACCTCTGACTTTCAGCTGCAAATATCTTGTAGTTATACAAGAGGAAGCAGCATAGCTAATGTGCATGGGAATTATCCCATGTCCTAAAACTTTGCCGGGCCTGGAAGCCATCTGTGTGACCCTTCCCGGGGTCGGAGGTGAGACATTCCGTTTTTCCTGTGTCATTTGGAATAAAAAGCGAAATACTGGCTGGTGCTCGCAGCCCTGCGAGACGCTAAGTACGTGTGTCAGGATGCTGCGAGCTATTTTCTTTAAATGTGATTTAGCAATGCGAAAGTGTGTCCAGCGAGCAGCCGCCGAGTCCTGCAAACACATGCCTGGGGGATGTGTCACAGTCCTTCAAGGAAAGGGCAAAAGAAAATGAGCACAACCGAAGGGCTGAAACCTTGCAAGTCTGTAGGACAGAGCAGCTGCAAGGGGAAATAGTAATGATCTCAGTGTCTGGAGAGAACTTAAAATGCAGGACATGGACACAAAACTATCGAAGTGCTGGCTGAATGCTTAACTGCAGTAAGATGTGCAATTTATTGCAATTCATGACATAATCGCTGGTAGATGAACWGTATCAGTCATTAGCAACTGGAGTGGCCGGTTTAAATTAACTGATTTAAAATGTAACTATTTAATTTAAAACAACCCATTGCAGGTGAAGTCAAGCCCACCTAATTTTCACCCTATGGACCGCCCATGAGCATCTCTCGGGACAYCCACCCATGGGGAGACACGAGGAGTTACAGCACCCCAGAAGCAAATGGGTTTGAGATGTCCAACTCGGGGCAAGACAAACCACCTCCCAAAGAGCCTGTTTCTCCCCAGTTAGAATAGAATAGAATATTACTTTTAATATTTAATTACTCAAGACGGAGCTGTGCGTCTCCTCGCTGCACCTCCCCTTCCCACCAACACAAGCATGCCCTGGGGATGTGCCGATAAACCAGGGCACATCCCGACTTTCCAAGAAAGGTCCTGGCTCTGCTCCCTGCGGTGGGCTCTTTGGGGAAAGACCTGGCTGGTTGCGTACTTCTGTGATGAGGAAGGTCGTCATGGGCTTGTTGTGTTGAAGGTCATCATGGACTTGTGTTGGACCAGAGCCAAAGACACTGCGCTGGAGCCTTTTATCCTGGGTGCTGCCCAAACGTGGGGCGAAAGGACAGACTTTGCCTTGATGTACAGGACAGAAGACAAGAAGTTGACATAACCATGGGTGGAAGCAGTAAGGCTGTGCCAACCGTCACGGGTGACAAAGCTCCTCGCTTGTGCTGATGGGTGCTGGGGGTCCTTGTTTAAGCCTCCCAAACCTTCTCCCGACCCATCCTTGGCAGATGGCACTGTCAAGATGGGGTGGCAAGTCCCAGACTGGCACTTTCCTCCTCCAAATAAAAAAGTCCAAGCCATAAATCGGGAGAGGGGAGGTGGGTCTGGGCCAGCCTCATGCTGGGACGTTTCTTACGGGGAATAAATGAGGCAGCGCAAGGAGGAGAGGAGGAAATCACCCTGGAGAGGCGGCTTGTTTACCACAGCTCACGCTGGTCCGAGACAGGAAAAATGGTCCTTGACTTCCCCCGTCCCCTGGCACACCRGGAGGTTGTTTTTGATGTGTCGGGAGAGGCGCTGGGGGTTGTCTGAAGCGCTCATTGAGAGACGCGCGTTTCCATCACTCCCATCCCACCAAACAGCCGGGRGTGACTCAGATTTCCCGGAGATGCTCTTATCTCGTCCTGCCCAGCRCTCGCTCGGCAGCGAGGGTGAAAGAGCAGCCCCTGGAAAGGTTGCCCTCTGCCCTTTCACAGGGTGCTGGAGGTTTCCTGGCTCTGCAGCTCCCACACCCGCCGAGAGCTGGAAAACCCCGGCAGCCGCCGTGGGAGCCCCCCGGGAGGGCTGGGGGCTGCTGCGGCGCRCCCAGGGCTGCCCTGCCCGGTGGGTGCTCGGAGGCTCAGTGCAGGTCTGTGTCCCCAGCTCGGCTTCACCGAGCAAGGACAGGTCACGTTGAGTTGCACACGGCTAAATAATCCCACACAGTCCTCGGCAAACCCCTCCGAAAGCTACGGGGCATTTAGATGAGTGTGTCATGACACGGACCGCTCTGGCATCACTTTTAACCAAAATTAAATGAAGGCAGAGCTGGGTGTGCAGGGCAGGCACCGGGCAGCTGTCGTGGCTCTGGTAGGGCCGTACCGTTTTGCTGTTTGTACCACCTTTGCATTCACGACATCAGCCTGGTCTTGATTAGTTCCTGCTTCCAGGTTTCCACCCTTTGCTTTTTAATGGCCCAATTAGCAAAATACTCGCCTTGGAGCCCGCAGCCACCAGCCTCACCCGGCGTCAGTTCTTGCCGTGGCATGTGGTGGCCATGGMCACCTGGCACCACTCTTGCCTGGACACCATGTTTGCTGCCTTCRAAGGCTGTCTTTTCCTTTTTGGAAGGAAAAAAGCTGAAGGAAGAGAGAAAAAAGTTTAAMTTTTTGTCCCAAATGTCCAAAATGTGATGTATTTATTTTTCCCAGCAGTTTTGTTCGTTCTTCTGAATCTCGATAGGGTTTGAAGAGACATGGGAGGGGAATTAGATAGTTTGGGTGGTCGATGAGAGGCAACTGGATGTGTAAGAACAAATTCAGGTCTCCAGTACTACCTGGCAGCATTTGAAAGTCTTTTGTATCTGGTTTCTCACCTGAAATGCACTGGGGATCTCGATGCAGTCTCAGCTCTCTGCCTCACACAGCTGATGGGCTCCTTGGCCTCTGTTATATATCCAAATCCCTCATCTTCCTCTTCCAGCCTCTAAATGATGTGTTTTCTCCTGTTTCCATATTCTCTCTTTGGTATTGCCCTCCCACACACATCTATGTGCTGCTTTGCAAAGTTTGTAAAATGTGGAAATCAAGCCTTTGGCTGAGCCAAGTGGCATTTGCACGCTTTTATCAGGGAGTCTCGGCTTCGTGCATTTTCAGACGGACTTGTCCAGCTGCTGCGTGTGATACATAACTGCTGGGATTTCATCCTCTCAAAGTCCCCTGTCTGCAGAGAGCGCTGTGATTTTGCCACACAGAAGAGGCAGGTAGAAGAACAGACATGCTTATCACACCCTTATAAGAGCTTTATTTCYGTAATTTTAAGGTTTTTTTCCATATATGCAAAAAAAAGGCTTTTAATAATGCATAAGTTACTGAAAGTGTGACTTAGCTGCTCAATATGCACACACACACAGAGCACTTCCAATTGTAATGTTTGATACATGCACGAAGATCCCAATTCCAACAGAAATTCCAGATACAGCAGTAAGGCAAGATATAGTTCAAGTTCACAAGAGGCAGGTTTCGGCCAGCGTTGGCTCATCAAGCTGGACAGGCCTCCAGATGCTCTCTGGATGGTCTGAGCACCGGGAGTTGGGTTCTCCACAGCTCTCCAGGTGCTCTTGGCCAGCAGACCAGCACGAGGACCAYGTCTGGCTTTTCCATCAGATCCAGCTGCTCCTTCACTCCACGCATAGAAATGATGAAATCAGCCTAGCATGGAGTCAAGGAAACGATCCCACCTCTTTCTAACAAGATCTCACATAATTATCCTTCCACTTAAGATGACTGAGGCTTAGGATGAAAGCTTATTTGATCTTTTCCTTCCCTTCCTCACCCAGTCATCCCACAGCTGATCGAGGTCCTTCTTTTGCCGAACGGCGTGGCAGGAGGATTTGGGGCGAGGGAGGCAGAAGAGATGCTGCCGAAACGTGGGGCAGGGAGGTGCCTGGCGGTGATGGTGCAGGGTGCTCGGGGGTCCTCTCTCGTTCCACGGCAAGGCCATTTCCCTGCCCTGTTTATCAAGTGTTACGTTMCTGTCCAAACCCTCCACCCCCACAAATCCTGCTAAGCCGGATGGTGATTTCTAACAGGCTCTTTTGGGGAAGAACAGTGAAATATAGCAGATAMACAGACACGGCTTGATGCATTTGCATCAAGGTCCAAGGTCCAAGGTCCAAGCAAAGCAATGGCCCTTTCCTGCCTTGTGCCCCAGCCTGGGTCGGAGAGGGTCCTCCGGGATTCCCATGTGCGTGAGTAATAATGCCGGCTCACACGGTGGCTCTTATTTTCTTGAGAGCGGCAAGATTTGGCAGGGCAGCCGTAAATGCTCGGGCCGGTGAAAGGCTCTATACATCTGCACCGGGACCGGGGCTGCTTTGCTGGCTGGGATGGATGGGTGGCTGGGAGGGCGCGCGGAGCCACCACGGGATGCGATGCCGGCTCCTCCTGGGCTCAGTGCAACGTGCGGCAGGATGCTGCYAGTGCCGCTCATCTCCTACATCTCCCAGCTCCTCTTCAAGAGCCGAGGAAGAGGTCATGGTTTTTAAGCAGCATTCGAAGTATGTGGCTGGGGTACCAGTGTAAACTGTCCGGCTGTAAGAGCAGAGAGCCTGCAGCTGCCGYGGGGAGCGGCTCCATCCCACCTCATCGCCCTGCAGAAGAGGTGGGAAGGTGTCTCGGGGCTATATTTTTGGGTCTGCTTTGAGGTTAGACCTTTTTGGGTCTATTTTGAGGTTAGATCTGGCTTTTTCCTGCTTTTGCTCAAAATGATATTGCTGTTCTGCATCTCCCTTGCATGACCCAGGCCACCAGTGAGGTACTGGTGGAGCTGTGGAGGGTTTCCAGGCCTCCACAAATAGRTAGTTGCCTGTAAGAGGTGGATCTTCCTTCCAAGTCTTCCATTTGCAGTCTGGAGTGCAGAAGTAACTTCTGATGCCTCCTCCTGCCTAGGGAAAAAAGTTTCCATCGCACTGTGGAAATCAAAGCCGAGGGGTTTGCTGGAGCTCTGGGAAAGCCAGGATCAGAAATGCAATATCCCCACCTTTGCTTCCTTCCCTGGGTGACACAACCGCCCACCTCCCTCCTCCCCAGCTGCTCTTGTGTCACCAGTGCACCCGGATGGGCAAAGGCTGGAGGGGGACCTGCACCTCCCTGCGGGCTCATGCTTCRGCCACGCCGAGCGGAGAAGCCCTTCGCCTGCCACCACGTCTGCCTTCACTTAAACCGCGCTGCTCATCTATGTGCACATCTGCAGTGTCTCCTCCTGGGCACAGGAGATGATGCTGGAGGTCTGAGATGGGGGTGCAACTACACAGTGAACACCACACTCCTTCCTGCAGCCTCCTTGCTCCCAATTAATCAAAGTAGCTACTCAAGACCRTTATCATTATATTATTGCCCTCATTATTTTCTCATTTTCTTGGATGTCAGGTTTGCTCTCTGTGTTAACAAATGAATACAGGGAGGACGGCAGGACCCTGGGCTGATAGGAGAGCTCAGGATGTAGGTGGCCTCGCTGTATGTCAGAATCTGTAGCAATTGCCAGAATTTTGCATTCCACTTTGTGGCTTTTTTTTAATCYATGGCTGGTTCTTTTCTTTCCTCCTGTAATATGACCAGCGTGACATTTGGGCTCCCTGTGCTGTCACTTGTTGGCTTTCCCTGCCACCTGGAGCCCTGCCAGTCTCCCCATTCTCCAGCCACTGCGCTCCTGCCCGGGAAGGGGTGACGGTTTCTTACCGGTCACAAAGACATCAGGAGATCATCCGCTGTGTTGCTCCAAATACTCCCAGTGCATTGGAGATAAGCACCATCCAGACRGGGCAGGACGCATGAGAAATGAGTAAAATGCACAAATTTAGGAAAAAAACCCCATCACATACATAATTTTGTCTTGACCTGGTGGTGTCACCGCTCGGGGGGCAGCTTCGGTGTCTCTGACGCCACGTGTGCACGTTCATGTGCTGGGGACACCTTCAAATGTGGAACTCCAGCCTTTCACTGTGACCGGAGACCTTCTTTTTGTCAACCCACCCCAGAAGGGCCTTTTAACCAGATGGAGGAGGAAGAAGGTGGGTGATGGCTGGAAGGGATTTTTTTAGGACTAATGAATATCATCAGCTGGACTCCTTTGACTTGCGGCTTTCTCTGATCATGAGACAAGATGTCCAGGCTTTAACCACAGCTTCAGTATCAACCCTTTCTAAGGAACTAGGCTGCCTCAGCTCCCTGCCTCAGTTTCCCCAAACAGGGCTACAAGTGTATMTACCTCACACAAGTATTTTCACAAGGACAGTGTCGTGCAGTACACATTGCCACCGTGCTCTTCCTCTATTCTGTAAGTCTGGACCACACCAGCATCCCAGCACACCCGTTTTCCTTGCCTGGTAAGACCGCTCGGACACGACGCTGAGCYCGAGGAGCGAGCAGGGACGCAGCCTGCACGATGAATGACTCGGAGGCGCCTCCGCAGGCATTTCCTTGCCGGATCCCTCTCGCTGTGCACAGAATTAGCACCTCTGGCTATAAACAATAAATCCTGGAAATTGTTACGTCTCCCTTGTGCATCGCAAAGGCATCTGGAAAGGGCCACAGCCCAGGTGAGAAAGGGTCAGGCTGCATGGCGGATCCGGCTTTGGGGGGACAGGGGTTTAGCGTAAATGATGCGGCAGAGTTTGGCCAGGACGGGCCGGATCTGTGTCACACCAGCAGTGGCTTTGGCTTCCTGCCCTGCCGGAGGCCATCCCGGAGCCGTAACGGGGCCGATTGTCTTCTTGCTGATTTTTTCAGACCAAGGTTGGAGCGCCTCTTCCCAGGGCAGGGGGGCTGCCAGGGGAAGCGATTATTCATTTCCAGGAACATTTGAACCAGAGAAAGCTCSTGGAAGCCTCCTTAGTGCTTGATGTCAATGTGTTTCCTCGGTACCGTGACTCCTGCATCCGAAGGGGCCGGCAAACCCTTCTGCATCACTGCCTGGGCTGCTGGGGCTGCTGGGCAGCTCCAGGCTGGGCCGATGCCTGGAATAGCACGRGATAACATCACCCTCCAAAAGTGGCCAGAGGCAGGCGGTTGCAGAACTGCATGACACCACCTCCCCAAGGATGGGCTCTCCTGGGGCRGGGACTGGTCGAGCTAGAGACGGTTTCAAGGAGTGTAGATAAATAACCTGGATGGACACCTCTTCTCTGAACTCCTCCGCTCTACCTTACACCAGCACAAACTCTCAGCGGCTGCAATACCTGTGCCAAGGTGTGTCACAGTTTAACTACATACTGAAAAAAAMCCCTCTTTTTGCTTATTCTGGACCTGCATCCTCCTGCTTTCATTAACACAACCTTGCAGGACTGAGCCCTGTTTTTGTCTGCCATCACATCTCCCCTCCATGGGCTCCCTTGGTTGCTCCTAAYGAGAGCTGTTTCCTTCAGCTGCCCCTCGGCTAATGCCTCTCTGGGAGGGGGTACCAGTATCCATGGGGCAGGTGACTCGTGGCTTTTTCAGATGCAATAACATCGTCTGATCCTCTGATTCCTTTTCCTCTCCTTTTCCTTTCTCCCCTGGTTTGGGGGGAGCTGGGTGCACCCACCAGCCCTCCTTCCCTCTGTCCTCGCTCCTCCCAGCATGGGGCTGGGACACRCTGGGGCTGGGTCAGCAGAAGAAGTGACCTCAGCACTGAAACTCCTGGCTCTGCAGGCAGGGCTCTGCCTGTTGTGTGTTCTCCAAACGTCTCTTTATTTATGATGCTCCGTGACAACAGTTACTGTCAGTACCAAAGAGGCTGGGTTGCAGGAGTGCCCGGGCTCCCTGCTGCTGGCTGGGGAGAGGGATGGAGGTGCCAGAACATGCCCAGGTGCAGCCACCGGCGATGGGGATGGCTCCTTAGCCCCACAACACTGCCCGTCCCGCGAGAGGGGCTGCTCTAGGGCAGCGACCAGCCCCGATCCCCACTCCCGGGGGTGTTTTGGGTGGAATTGCTGGGCTTGGTTGAATTTGTTGTTTCTGCCTGCTGTCTTTTTGGGCGCATCCTCCCCATCTCTCCCCACCTCCCACCTCAGTGCCTTCCAGCTCCCACCCTCTGCCTCCGCCGCGGGCGTTCCCCTCCTGCTATCTGACTGCAGTCCTCAAGATTATGATTATTAAAATCTGCTGCTAAATAAGATGAAGATGTGCTGTGCCTCCTCCCGAGCCGGCCAAGCCCTCACCCTTTGCTTGAGGACACAGAGGGGCCACAGCGCTTCCTCCGGGAGCCCAGGGGTGACCCCCGAGGGAGGGGAGGCTGGCAGGGGGGCGGCAGGATCTGTGTGCTGGGCGCAGGATGAACCCCGGCACCGCCAGCTCCTGCCCCATGGGAGAGCCCCGGGGCGGGCAGGGGGGAGCTGGCAATGCCTGCACAGCTCTGCCTGCGCGGGTGGTCAGCCCACCCCTCCCCTTCACGGACAGGCAGCCCTCCGAGGCTCTCGTGGCACGAGATGCACCATTACACACTTCCCAAACTCAGCTGCTTGCTGCCAGAGGTATTACTCAACCCAGATGTACCATGAGCATCCAAATCCCTTTCCCACGTGCAATCGGGTAAGGAATTATACCCAGCTCCCCGCAGGGAGTCCTCACCCACCTGCTGCAGGTGAAAATCAACTGCTTTCCATGCAAGCTCTGCATTTCAGTTAGAAAACATCTATTTTGTGCCTAAAGGCATTTGCAGCGGGGACTGACCTGGCAGGACATCACAGACAGTGTGCGGGGCTGCAGGGGGAAGCGGTCCCCTTCCCATCCCCTTCCCGTCCCCTCCCCACCCTCTCYCCAYCCSCTCCCTGTCCCCCATGCAGGGACCAGGAGAGGGGAAGCACAGCAGCTCCGGGCTCAGAGCACACAAATTCATGGCACTGCAGTGGGGAAGGAGGATTAGGGATGGGCTGAAACCCCCGTAACTCCCCGATGATTGGGCTCTTGCCCAGCCTCCTYCCACAGACCGTCTCTTCTTCTGCAGTTTATCATAAGAAGCAAACTGGAAGCTCTGGGAGGAATCACAAGCTCCCCAAAGCTTTGTGTAGAAAATATCTGTGAGGTCAGCCTGTTCTTCCTCCTGYTATTGCAAAACTTTTTCCTCTGTGGCTCTTCAGTATAATTTGTTAAGAAATCCACCTCCTGGTTCAGCAGACTGGAGCTCCCGGTTACTGGCTGGATATTTTTTAAATATATGGAGGTAAAAGCAGAATATTTAGAAGTCCTATGGGTCTGTCAGTTGATACACAGACAGCACTAAGCCATGTATGCAGGCGATGCTCTACGGCTGTGCTGGCGCGTGGTATGGTGTTGTACCCCCCTGCCCAGTTTGCTGGGGTTGCAAAGACGTATTAAATGCACCAGCTGAGCTGTTACTTAATGGTTAAGGCCAGTAGCTAGCTTCTAAAGGACCTAGGATCAGCTCCCTGTGCTTACAGAGTTGAAGCCTTATCCCAGTGTCGTAACGGAGCAGGGAAGTGTATCAGCTTTGCTTCTCTGTGGTTGTTCTGCTGGTTATAGAGGTTTTACTACACTGGTGTCAGCAAATTCTCTGGTGTACCCAACCCTTTCACTTTTTTCCACTAAAATAAGAATAATATCCCCTTCTCTCACTTGCTGCTTGATAYGTGCACCTGGATTATAAATCACCTGTGTGGGAACCGCCTAGCTCCAGGTGGTTAATTTGATAAAAATCACGTGTGAATACAAAAACTGCAGGCAGCACCCACCCAAGTCCCCGTAACGCCCGTCCCCGACCCCTCGGCAGTTGTGGGGGCCGGGCGCGGGTGTCACAAAGCGGGCGCGGAGCAGCATCGCCCTGCCCGCCGCCGCCGGCAGCTCGGGCAGAGGGCAAGGGGAAGAGGCTGCCCCTGCAACCCCCTGCCACGTCCGTCGCGGTCACGCCGCGGTGTAACCTGCCGGTGAGAAGTTGTAAGGGGGAATTACAGATGCTTTCTCTGGTGGGACAGAGGATGGGGGGGAGGCTCAGCCGGAGGCAGGTGAGCTCTCACCAGCGCTTCTGCCTGTGAAAGCAGCAGTGATGCCCAGCTGGGCGCCTGGCGCTGCTTCCTAACGCATCTCTGCGTTCCCCAAATGAGGCTGAATCATCCCCTCAAAAAATAAAAAATAGCAAGTCACCCCTCCCTTCCCTGGGGTCAGGCTCAGTACAGGCCCTGGCCTTCACCTGCAGCAAGGGATGCTCAGCAGCAAGCTCATCCCAGGGACAGTGGTGATGCCAGGCAGCACCGCAGCAAGCGACAGCRCGCCATCCAAATCGAGCAGACACCAGCAGCTTCATCGGCTGCTCGTGAAGGGATTTTATGCTGGGAGTCACAGTGTCGTGGTTTAGCCCCAGCCAGCAACTAAACACCACGCAGCCGCTCGTTCACCCCCCCCCCCTCCGGTAAGATGGGGGAGAGGATCGGGAGGGCACACGGAGGAAAACCCGTGGGTTGAGATAAAAACAGTTTAATAATGGAAATAAAACAAAGTAGAACAGTGATAATAACAACGATAACAACAATAACAGAATATACAAGACAGGCGATACACAACGCAACTGCTCACCCCCACATGTTCCGAAACGAACCGCCCGAACCGTGCGCTCCCCCCAAAGGGACCACCCCCGGTTTTTAGGCTGGGCATGAYGTCACATGGTATAGAATACCCCATTGGCCAGCTGGGTCGACCACCCCGGCTATGCTCCCCCCCAGGTCCCCCTGCACCTTGAAGGGCGGGGGAGGCTGTCGGTGCACCCGGCAACAACCAAAGCATCAATGGGCCATCAACATTCCTWTCACCGCCAAACCCAAAACACAGCACCCCCTCCAGCTACAGGGAAGAGAGTTAACTCTGTCCCAGCCGGAACCAGGACACACAGCCTCTCTTCCTGGCACAGACACGACCCGAGACAAACTGGGAGATCTTAGCAACTGTGGTAGCATTTCCCAGCAGCAATCCTTCCCCAGCTAAAGGCAGGCTTTGATGCTGCCAGTAACCAAGGGCCACTGGGAGGACAAGAAGGTATTTAAAGTGGTTTTCTTCCTGTAAAATAAATTTCTTCCCTTTCTCTCGAAATAAAAATGTATCGARAGAAACTCTCTAAGACTTGTTTTGGAGTTTTAGAAAGCAGGCATCCTTTAATACAGCGCTGGGCAGCRCTGGGGATCGCTCCACCACACATGCTCCAACAGGTTAGCAAAGCACATCAGTTCATATACAGAAAAATCATACATATTCATCAGATTTCCTGGAAAGGACAGTCTTATGGTGATGAGTTCCTGGAATTCATTTATMTAGTCCAAGCATGCGCAGTAAAATTAGGGTTAGGGTCTTTTCACCCTCCGGTGGTCATCCATAGTCTTCCTCACACTGTCCGCCAGTTGAACTTTGGGYTTCCTTTGTCCATATCTAGTCATGGAATTAGCTCACCAGTCCTTCGACTCCGGAATGTTACAAAGGGGTCAGTTTAAATTGGTTTTTTTACACCTATCTTGACACAGTTGTCCTGTTTCAAAAAAAAGTCCTGGTTCTATTATCAACTCACTAAAACTATGCAAGTGAAACTAAGAMAAATGCAAGAAAGGCTTTTATATATCACAGTAAGGTCTCAGTCAGGGATTGTCAGGGATTTAACTCTTTCACTCTCTCTTTTTTTTTTATTAAAGGTCATGAAATCSACTGCCAGCCAAAGCGCCTAGGATTCATGAAATATCTGAGCCAAAATTTGCTTTTTATTCTGGTGTCTAATGAGCAGGTTCTGGTTAACGCTGGGTTTAATGGGAATCCCATGTTTTTGTGAGCCGAAGGAATGAGCTGTGTCAGTGCCGCATGGAGCAGCATCATGGGCTCAGAAAATGAGAACGTTTTGGGTTTTTAGGGTTTCTTTTTTTGTTTCGAATCTCAGAGTTATTTCTGGCTCCACCATATCTGATGAACCGAGCCTGTTTGGTCTGTCTTAACATATGTTCCTGCTATTAATCAAACTTCCCAATCTGTCAGCAAAATAGCGTGTTTGCTGGATGGAGCGAAGGATTAATTCCAGCTCTTTGGACACCCAGGCAGGTGCGATAAACACTGGATAGACTCATCTGCATTATCCGTGGGGCAAGAGGTACCATAGGCTGGTGATCGGCTCCAGCGTGTGCATGGGGCCAGMTGTTGTTTTAGGCATTTAATTGGTGTTTCTTTCAGAGGGCTGGATGTGGGTATTTTGTTCATGCTGTGGGAAGGGTGATATCAATTGAACTGTGTGTGCAACGCAGGCTGCAGGGACAGAGGCACGGAGGGACCAGCACCAAAGTGCCCAGCAGGACTTTTTCTAGCCGAGGTATGTAGTTTCTGGAGAGTTGGTGTGGGAGGAGGATGGTGATACGGTACCACCACTGTCGCAGGAGYGTATGTAGGACTTGTGTCAGCTGCCCAGAAAAATGCATGCCCTTGTGGGTAGGTAGCCAGGGGACAAAGAAACATTTGGAGAGATAGATGAGCCTGTACAAGGGCCATGCACAGACAACAGGAATGACTGGAGACATCTAGGCTGCTTTTTGGCTTGTTTCCTAAAGAAATGAGCTCTGTATAAGCGTACTGAGTGCCTGCCTCTCCCCCGGTAGCTTTTAAACCAGCTGGCTTATTCAGCTGAAACTCATCAAAGAAGGAGAAATTCCCCATAACATTTAAAAGCCCCCTCCCAGGGTATGCAATGTGGTGGCTGAGGCAGGGCTCAGCTGGTGGCACTGATTGWGGTGGTGGCTTTGGGGGTTAAAAGCTCCTCCTGCAGCTAGGCTGGATTTCTCCSTCTCGTTTTAATGGGTGCTTTGAGGTGCTTTATGCTGTAATAAGCACCCAGCAACGGCTGGATCTGCTCCTGAGTGTGTCCCGGGCTTGGGTGGCTGCCCCARCTTGAGCAGGAGCTGCCCTGCTCCTTGCTTGGCTGCTGCATCCAGGTACTGGGGGCTGGGAAAGTGGTGGCAGGGCAGGAGAGGCAGGGTTGGGACTGGGAGGTGTAAAAATGGGGATGGGTGAGGTTGGGACTGGAAGGGGAAAGCAGGGGCAGYCCTAGAGAGGGGAATGATGAGCTGAGGCTGGGGGAATCAACAGCACAGGGAGAGAGGGGGTATCGCAAGGGAAAAGCAAGGACTGTCTGCAAACCCTGCCTGGATCTGCTGTGCAGCTCCCAGCTTTTGCAAAGGAGACCCATGCTTTAGGCACTTGTTTTTTTGGTGAAGCAAAACCAAGTGCACTGGGTGAGGGAGAGGGTTGTGGAAAAGTGTGTGCACCAGTGTAGCTGGAGCTCAGCTGGCCTGTGCATGCACAACACTGGGAGGATGGGGGCTTAAACTTCTCAGCTCTAATTCTGGTGTTTTCTTTAAAATGCATGACTTTGCAACCTGCCCAATGCTATTCAGAAGCAGTGAGCTCTGTGTGAGGTGTCTTAATACCCAAAGCCAGATTCAAATCCTTTCAGTCAGGCTTGCACTGACTCCAGGGGCTCTCAGAGCAATCTGAAGCTGGATGGTGCGTGAGGCAGCAGAGAACGGCTGTACCGTAACATCTCTATAGTAACACAGTGTTTGTTGGCAGCGGAGCAGCTTCCTGCACTCTGCTGCTGGCCTGGGTGTCCCTGAGAAAAAAAATAGGAAAAAAAAAGGGAAAAAAAATGTTTTGGCCCCTTACCATCATGTGATACTATTTTTTTGTTTGTTTGTTTATTTTGTACCCACACCATATATTCAGTGAGAAAAATGGATGCTTTTTTAAAGGAAATTCTGGAGCCTTCAGAGCAGGACACATTCGACCACTTGACGCGGATGGAAACACCTTCCATCAACACCTTCAGGAGCCCGCGCACAGGTAAGGGCCGCTGAGGGCTGGGCTGGGGCTGCCCTGTGCCAGGGTGATGGGCAGGCTCCTGCTGACCAGGGCAGGGTTAAAGTGCAGAAAGCTGAAGGATGCCCGCTGTGTGCACCTCCAGCGTGGGCATTTCCCTCGTGCTGGTTTCCTGCAAAAAAACTTTGGGATTTCTTATTTATAAGCTTAAATATCCGCTGGGTTGAAATTTAAACTTGATTGCAGAAATACTAGTGAAGCTACACCTCGATGTCTGTAGCTGGCCAAGCTGAGATGGCCATGTGCTGGGGACTTGTGGCTGTCTATTGCTAAATTTGGATGGTTATTGTTACGTTTGAACTTGGTTCTGCTGGGTGCTCTGGGGTCGGTGCTCGCTGGGCGCGTCCTCCGGGACTGGGGGAAACGTTCAGGTCACCCTGGATCTTTGCAGCTCACACTGAAGTCAGGAGTTACCTCCTTAGGACATGTATGATGTATTCTCTGAAATAGCAATACTAGGATTTTGTTATGGGCAGCTCAGCAGAAAATAGTGAGACTCATTTAAGTTGCTTGTGGCAGATTGCTTCCCCAGGTGTAAATTCCCTCCTCACTGATCCCCAGCAATTGAGCGTGATTAGTGGCTAATTACAGCCATTAGTGGCTCATTTCAGGCTGGCTGTTTAAGCTTCGGTGCCTGTGCAGTGTCAGGCTGGTGGTGGGGGCCAGGGAGTGTGTGTTTACAGCAGGTAACATAAAAATTATTTTCTCTGTAGCTTGGTGTGGTACATGTAGCATGAACATGCTGATCATTAAACTTGACTTCGTGTGTTTTAACCAGCTTCTGCAGAGGCAGGAGAGCATACCTGTGGGTGTGCAAGGTGCACGCTTGCACGTAGGAAGCAAACAAGTTAAGTGATGTTGGTAAGTGGTGTGGAGTCTATGGGATAATTCTTGGTGTTTTGCATTTCCCTGGATCTTTTCTATCTTCTTGCAGTTATGTATTTACATGTACCTGGTACATCGCTACCTGCTCTTGTGACTTTTACCTGGGGGTAAGAATGTGCCTTAGCACAGCCTCTGACTGCATGTCGGGGTGCAGGTAGAGGAGAGGTGCTTGTATAGCYAAGAGGGTGCCTGGTGCTGCAGGTGACCCTTGCTGTGCCACAGCCTTGTAGTGCGGTCTCCTATAGACCGGTGGTTCTCTCTAGCTCAGGACTTTCCTATAATGTTTTCTGCCACCTCTCTGGGTAGTGAAGCCTCAGCGTATGCGTGATCTCCCACTGTGTGTGCGCAGCCCCCACATGCCGGGTGCAAAAGCAGGACCAGCATCCTGGGTTGTCCTGCTTGTTTTCCAAGCAGGGGTTTGTAACACAAAGGCATTTCCAGCTGGAGAGGTTGATATTTTGAATTAAAAGGCTAGGTGCTATTTTCTCTGCCTGCAGGCTAATGGGTATGTAATTGCTCTATATAGCTGTACTCTCTCATTAATTCACAAATAGCCAGGGTATTTTTTTTGTATGGGTCTTTCAAATAAAGTTTCAAAATTATACAAACAAAAAMCCCCCTATGAAATAGCAGGATAAATGGTGCTTAGATGGCCCGTGACTGTCACTTTGGCATAGGTCTGGGAGCTGGCTTGATGCCTGTATGTCTTGGTCAGGACAGCAAGCTTCTCGGTGCCACCTCTGTGGTGCCACCTCTGTGAGGTGGCAGCAGTAGTAGTTCTGCACGTGTGCACTGTGTGGGTAGCTATACTGAGGAAGACAAATTGCTCAAGGAGCTGTAGTCAGCTCTTGGGTACCTGTTGTTGGCTTGTGTGGGCTGCAGGTGGTGTGCTGTGCCGAGATCCCCCTTGCCAGCTGGCAAGGCTTGTCACCTCTGGGACACTGCTGCAGTCCTTGCGTCCCCCTGCRTGCCCCTTGCAGCAGTCCGGGCCACCGGCGATGGTGCTGGAAGCCGCAGGGATGCTGAGCCTGCGTGGCTGCTACTGAGCCGAAGCCGCTGCAACTGGCTGATTGTGTGATCCCTGCCCAGTGGTTTGGGTGTCCCGACCTTGCTCCACTGGGCCCTGGGCTGTGGGAAACTTGCCATCCTGATGGGGCTGAATTGTTCTTCATCTGTACAAGTATAGACTTGACAACCCTGTGGGATCACCCAGGCTGGGGGTTGGGGGGGGTTCAGGCTGTCCCAAAGCCAAACTGGCTGAGGTGCAGTCCTGCTCCAGGCATCTTGAGGCGGGTGGGACTGGCTCCCTGTTGACCAATTATTTCCCCTGGTTCTTCCAGCCCTGTCCACACATCAGCCTGCGGATGTTTCTGTTGCCACCCAGGTGGAAGGTTTATAACAACACGGTGTGCTGTGCTTGGGCTGCAGATTGCAGAAATGCTGCTGTGGGGAGGGGATGCTCTTTATGGCTCTGCTAGTTTTTACTTGGTGAGGTTGAGCTGCTTTACAGCCCTGCTTTAAGGGCGGGATCACTTGTAGCTTTTATTTTGTAGACTTGCTTCTTCCCAAGGGATGAGGTGTGTTTCTTGGGGAGCTGCTTTTTACTCTGCTCCACCAAGTTTTGCCAGGGTCRCTGGTCAGCGGTGTTGGAGGAAACAAATGGCATGTGCTGTATGGAGGCAGACAGGCAGATGTATGTTATGCACTTGGAGCCCTGCCCAGGGGAACACAGAAAGCAGATGTTGGATCGGTGACCTGCTGGATAAGCCATGGGCCCTTGCTTCCTCCTGTGTGCCTCTGTGCTCTGGCTTTGACAGAGCTGGAGTTAGTAACTCTGTGGAGGCTTGGGTGAATTCAGCACAGCCCTAGCCAGTTGGGCTGAAAGGAGTGTTCAYTTTAAAGTTCATATAGCAGAAAAACAGTCCCGAAAGTCATGTTAAATAGGAATTGAAGTATGATCAAGAAATTGAGGTGCTCTACTTTTTTCCCCTGTTCTTAAGGTAGCCTGGGGGCTGCTCTAAGTTATGCTGGGTGACCACGGGCCAGCTGGAGGTAGCTGGGGTGTCGGGTACTCTTCTGATAGTCTGTCCTGGCCATCCAGACCCATCCCCACTYGTTAGACACCACTTGGGGCCAGCATTGGTTATCTGGATTTAGGAGCTAGTGTCTGGTCTTCCTCCATCTACCCACAGAGCTGGACAAAAGCTGAAGGTTTGGGCCAAATCYTTAGATCCATTTGAACTTCAGACCCAAATGGGTGAGACCCTTGGCTGGGCTCCACAAACTTTCCTGACTTCTACTAGTGAAGGCGCAGGAGACTTTTTTTCCTTTGTGTCACCTAACACTTGCACACTAGATCATGATAACTGAGCAATAAGGGTAGTATCTTGCTCAGGACTCTGAAAGAGGGTCTTAATTAAACTCTCCACAGGGCCACGCAGCAGTCTGGGCTGCGCGTCGCCTGGGTGTGCTGGCAGCGTTTCTGTAGCTGTGTGCGGGCTGCTTTGCACACAGGACAGCATCGCCTGCTTGTGCTGCTGCCCTGAGCATCCCCGGTGTGCTTGTGCCAGGGCAGGTAAGCAGTGCTGGCCCCAGGGTGTGCCAGCCCAGGAGGGCAGCCTGTGCCCACTACTGAGTGCAGGGAAATAGCACTGGGCTTCTTGGGCCTGACTGCCCTCATTTGATGACTCCAGGGCATGAATATAACAGGAGGAGGAGCTGGTAAAACTGGGCAAAGGAACCTTTCCATCCCCAAAACATGAGATCTAGTGATTCCAAGTGTGCCGGGACCTCAGAGGTGTTTACAGCCTAGCCCAGCTGGGTTGGTGCTGGYGCGGGGCGGCGAGGGTCCCCGTGCTGGCTCTGAACACTGCTGCCTGTGTCTGCCTCGGCGGGGTGTGACATTCCTGGCTGCAGCTTGGATGTGGCAAAGGAATGGTTTGCTGCAGAATAGGGAGGTGTCTGTGTGAGCCTGCTGGCTTTCTGCAGCCTGAAGTTTCTTTGCTCCTAAAAAAAAAAAAAATTAAGGAATTAATTTTTTTCTGTCTTGCCCATAGGCTCTGCTTTCTGTTAAATTTACAAAGGGGTTTGATAATGCATGGCTGGAGAGAGGAGACAAAAAATGCTACAGGGGAGGCATGATCAGCTTTGCCGAGAAGGAAAACTTCATAGTACTGGGGTGACTTTCCTTTTGGAGCGAGGAACAACACTATTGTGAAATACATGCTGGAGAGGATGTTTCGAGGGACTTGTGCCTTTCCTGCTCTAAGCCATATGTGCAGCTGGAACAACTTCAGCACTGGCCGACTTTCAGGGCAGATTAGGAAAACTAATTGGATCCAAATGCCCCTATTTGGCCCCTCTGAATATGTATCTGAAGTCCAATGGGTGATTTGGGGAGCTAAATGCCTCTTGTATAAGGTTGAGTCCCACAGGTGATGGACTGGATGTGGCTGAGGGTTCAGAAGGGACTTGTCTCTGGAAGCCCAGCATCTCGGAGGGGGCTTAACCTTTTGCTAAGGAAACTCCAGCCCGGGGTGTGTCATGGTTGGCAACGCAAATCTCTGCATGCTTTTGGAAATAGTGGTCTGTACTTTCATTTGAGGGTGCTTCTTTTTTTGGAATCAGCCAGCTTTATGAAGTGTTTATCTGAAACCAGCTCAGGGAAAGGGCAGCCTTGTAGGGCACTTGCTATACCAACTCCTTGCTTTTCTTTTTGGCTTTTACCCTCTTACTTTGCACCTCTGGGAAGACTGTGTTCTGATTCTCACTTTCATTTTCTGTGAAATGGAGATAATGGCAGAAGCAAGCAGAGGGTGTTGTAGGGCTGAACAGAGCACTGCGGAGGGCTGAGCTGTTCTCCAGGGACAGCTACGCAGAAATTCAAAGTAATATTTTCTTGATCACAGCTTAGGGAAAAAGAATGCTGCAAGTGATTAATTCAGTGATGAGCACTCATATTTTTGAAGAAACTTGTGTTATTGGTGTCCAGGCTTCTTTGGTGTTGGTTTCCCTTGGAAATCATATCAAATGCTTCCTTGCAGGAATGTGTGAGGAATGCAGGAAACTTGCAAGCAAATACCTTGGGGATACTTGTAGAAAAGCAGTGCGCAATTTTTGAACTGTGTGGATGACTGATGTGAAGGCTTCAATGTGAGAGCACATGTGTCCTCCTGGGACCTCTGTCCCTGCTGAGCAGCTGCCTGGTGGCCCCTGTCACACCAGATGGGTCCAGGGCTGAGCCCTGCTGATGGAGCAGCCTGTCTGCAGAAAAGGATTAACAGCTTTGCTGGCAGTTGCTCTAGAAATCACCATAAAGCTCTTCAGATCAATTTGGATGTGCTCCTTATATTTATTCTGCATTGCTGGCCAGCTCTAGCAGTGCATCCTCCAAGTCTGTGTGTACGTCTGGGGAGTGTGTGAGCAGGCTTAGCTCTAACCCTGACCTCCTCCTTACTTAGATTCATCTCATGACCTTCAGACTTAAAGCTTTTTTCCCTTATCCACGTGTTTCCACAGCTTTCAGAAAGTTGCTGCCATCTGAAGGGCACAAAAAGGTCGCTCTACAGCTACAAAACTGGAGGTGGTGTGCACTGAGTCAGTGTGTCCTGGTTCACAGAAGCCTGTGAAGGTTTCTTTGGGATTAGATATGTTCTTCATGCTCTTCTGAGAAAAACCTGTGCCTAATCTTCAGCTTGTGTTTAAAAGCAATGCTGAGTGGCATTGAATTACTTAGCAACTGCTGAAAAGCTTGACCACGTGTCACTAAAGTGATTGGGGGTTTAGTCATTGGCTTTGTAGAACATCAAGATCAAGTGTACTTTGGGTTTGTTCATGGGGATCAGAGCTGTGAAGGATGGTCCTCAGAGCTGGGCTTCAAGTSAGTCTTGGTCAAAGCCAGAACTGGTCTCTGTAGGAGAGCAGGGGATCCACTGATAGCAGAAAAGTGTGTATTTGTGGAAAATCATCAGATTTCTATAGCTTTGTGTGCATAGCTACCAAGCCAAAGGCAAGAAGCTCCAGCAGACCTTGTGTACTGAGAAAGCATTTGGCTTGGTGGTTTTTTTTTTCATGGCTTGTTTGTAGAACTTGACGAGGGCTGCTTTCCCTTTTGATGAGATGTAGTCTAAAAATGGGGAGAATTTCCTGCGCTGAGTGAAACTGTTGGCTGACAGAAAGTTATTCCAGATGGCAGATACGGGAAGGGTCACACAAGTGATGACATTTGTGCTCTGACTCTTTCCTTGTTGATCAAAGCTGTTCACAGCCTCATTTGTTAAAACTGATCTCCCAGCTCTGGACTGCAAAGAAAAGGTTTGGTTAGAGAAGGGCTGCTCAAACACAAAAGCCAGCTTGCTTGTGGGGAGGCAGGGGTCCTTCAGCTATGCTCCTGTGACATTCTTGATGGATATATGTGCCTGTATTTTGCCTTTTAAGATGAATAAATTGTTCTATGGTGTGCAGCATCCATCAGCTCTGCCAGGGGCTTGCTAACAAGTACRAAAATGAAGTCATCAAGAAACTGCTTTAAGTGACCTCAGTCACTCAGGTCATTCCAGGAAGCTCCCCAAACGATGCAAATCCCACCATGCCTCAGCAACCACAACTACTTGAGAGATTTTCTTTCCTCAACTTGTAAAACATTTATCCTCCTGTGCAGACTGCTGCTCTGATAGAAGCATTGCAGACTCTGGTCGGGGGAAGCTGTGGTGAGGTGTATGGGGGAAATAAAAACAGAAGCAAGAATCTGCTGCAGCTAAACCACTTCAGAAAGTCTTTTGAGTAAATAAATGTGACAATCCATGTGGATAAACTAAGCAATCCATGTGCAAGAGAGGTCTTGCTGATTGTATGCATCRTCCCTTTCCTGAGTTATATTTGGTGGCACATCCGTGCGGGGTTTCCTTTTATGCCCTCGCCTTTGTTCTGCTTGTTTGTCCCTTTGGAGTGAGGGACCAGGGAGCTCTGTCTCAGGTCATCCTGGGTTTCCTAAGGGCAGGTCGGGGGAATATTCTCTTCCCCTGGAAGATTAATTGTACGAACCTGGTATTTSTGTTCTCAAGGCTAATTTGGCTGGATACTGAACATTCCTGCCTCACATWTTTAGCGTGGCAGGCGGGTGTCACAGCCTTGCAGCATCTTCCTGCTAAAAACAGATGCTATTTCAGCCCCTGGCTCACGTTTCACGCCGAATCCAGAACAGCTCGTGGACAGAAAGGCGCGTGCACACGCTCTGCTCCTCCTGCACGGCATCTCTGGGGAACGTGGGGTGCGTCGTGGATGTGTGCTGGGTTTTCGTAACATGCACATCTAAGGTAGTTGGGTGGCAAGATGAGCTTGTCCATCCGCTCCTACTCCAYTTCAGGTTGCTTGTGAAGGGCTGGGGTTTGCAACCCTGGGTCCAGCAAAGCCAAAAGCAGGGCTTGGACACAGTGGAGCAAGGATTTTTGCATACAAAGCAATACTGCTGGCTTGGAGTTGTGGAGATGTCTGGGGAATGACATGTCCTGTGGGTCTCCAGCTGCAGTGACGTGCTGCTCAGTGGGAGGCAGTCTGGGGCCATGTGAAACCCCAGCCAGGAGCAAAGGCACGTCGGGGCGAGCATGGGCGATGCTGCACCCCCGTGGCATGGTGTCACTTCTCAGGCTGGCAGGGCAGCCTGATTGCTAATCAGTGTAGCTGGCTGGGAAACATTTTCCTGTGTTAAGGAGAGTTTCATGACAAAACGAAAACAAACAGTGCAAATTTTCCATTTTGAGAGATCATTTTAACTGAACGGCAAAGTTTTCTGTTCTCTTGCCTGATCAAGTTTTTGATGCAAAGTGGATATTTTCCAGTTGGAGTTTTTCAACTTGTCAAAAAGTCAACAACTCTGAGAAGCAGATTTATTCCAGAAAATAGTTTCTAGCTGAAGCTTTTTTCCTCCCAGCTAATTTTCAGCCATCTCAACTCATTATTGCTGTTGAGATTGGATGTTGCCTGATCTGAATGCCTTTGTACAAAAGTCTGTTTTCCATGATTAAAGAGTGGGATGTTAGTTAAAGCAGAAAAAACATTAAGCAGAAGAGTCTCCATCCTCAGAGTTACTCAAAACCTGACCCTGAGCAACCTGCTGCAGCTGACTCTGCTGTGAGGAGGCAGGTTGGAGTAGATGATCTCCGGTGGTGCCTCTAGCCTCAGCAGTTCTGTGAACCACTGCAAATAAAATAATGTGYTTTACGACTTAGGAGCTGCCCTGTGAAAGGGAAGTATTGGAAACCACAGAGGCTTGACCTCTTGCTCAGTGAAATTCCTTCTGGCTACTGCTAGATCATGGCTTGCAAGCACAGCTCCTTCCTGGTATTTCCAAAACAGTCTGGAAAATGGACTGTCACACAGCAAGGTCAGATGTGCTGCAGAGGTTGGGGTCTGTTAGCTGAATGTGGTCCTTGCTCCAAAGAGCTTCCAGGCTGCCTAGGCAGGGAAGAGGGCAGAAGGGATGGGTGAAAGCTTTGCCTCCTGCTTCTAGCCACAGAGGCGTGGAGAAGCTGATTTTTTGTGGCTGTCTCAGTCTTCCAGAAAATCCATGGAAGAGTAGCTCCATCCCTTGGTCCTCACCTGCTGGAAACTCCACAGCTACATGAGGTTCCTTCCTCTTTGAGATGAATTTATATACCAAAGCCTTGACCAGCAGGAAGGTTGCTTGCAGCTGGTCTGCATGCTCAGCCCACTGTCTGGGTGCCAGAGGCTGTTGGTGTAGGACCACAGAGCATTTCATTCTGCCACCKTCAGTGCCATGTCCTGATTGCGTGATAACAGCAGCCAGCACCACCAAAGGGCTGTTGCTGACTGACACGGGTGGAAGCRTTCCCTTAAGGGAAAGGTGATCTCTCCCACAGCCCCTCTGGGAGTGAGCAGGTATCACCCTGGCTCTCRGACCGGGCGGCTAGGTGAGAAAGGAGATGTTCTCTGTGTTAACTTTTGATCTGGTCTTCTCTGTTCAGCATGCAAGTAAGAAACCAACAGTCAGAAATGGGGATGTCTCCTCAAATGGATATGGGAGAGGGTTTCTCCAGCAGCCACTCACAAGCTGTTAGTGGGGACTTGCCAGGGCAATAGTTGAGTTGCTGAGTTCATTCAGCGTGAACGATTTGAGCTTTCCTCAAGCTCTCTGAGTGCTCCAGCCAGCACAGGGAKCTCCACTGAGGTTATCAAGCTGAACTTGGAGTCTGGGTCCAAGCCACCCTGGGAGTCTTGCACCATCCTTTTTAGATTGCTACAYGTGTGCTGTCTTTTATTCTTGTGTTTTGCTGAGTCACATTATCGCATGTCTCAGTAGAGGGGGAAATATGTGGYTTACCAGAGTAATCTGCTTCCTCTGTGAAACTCTGTTGGGACTACRAATAGCAAAATAGGGAGGGAGGGGGAGAAAGCGGGAGCCCAGAGCATCCTCCTTGTTCCTGTGGGATGCCAGAACAGTCACAAGCCCAGCAATGCTCAAGTTAACACGATGGCTTTTTCACATGACAAAAAGACACCACTAAACAACTGGGTGGACCCCTTGGCATTGCTAGGTACTTCCGTGGTGTGCTTTGCAGATGTGGAATACACATGATCCCATTCAGGAGTTTTTTCACAGGAAAGGTGATCTGAATTTAATTAGCCAGATAGAGCTAACTGTGATTGTGGCATTAGATAACTGAGTGAGCATCAGTAGAAATGACTCTTCAGCAGTTAATGTTGGCTGTCAGCAGGATCTTGCCTATCAAGTTAAGTTTACTGCAGAGGCTAATAGCACAGTAATTAAGGTAAAACAAATATTAGCTTGAAGCTGTGCCTGTAACTTGAATCACATAGCTCTACTTTTGATGTGAGGCTTGATTGGAAAACCTTATGTTTAATTTGTGYTGCATTAGTCTGATGGCAGCTGGTTTTGTGGGCTGACTGTGAGCCAGATCTTCTGCTGTCATAAAGCTCTGGCTCCACTAATGTAGCGCTGATTTATGCTGGGTAAGGATCTGGGCCAAGTCTCCTTGTGATGTTGCTGTAACCTGTATTGTTCAAGCATTTGCTGGGGTGTTGTCTGAGGACAACCAAATAGTAAGGAGGCTGTGAGGAGAGAGAAAATGCTCTTTTTTCCTTCCTGTGGGTCAGTGTTTCTATTTTTTTTCTGTTACAGACAGGCCTGTCTGCAAATGAGGCCAGATCTGTGCCTGGATTTGAATTTTTATTGTGCTTCAGCATCTCCCTGTACCTGAATCTGTGTTAAATGTGGGAGAAAATGCCTGGGGCAGAGAAAATGCCTGCCTTCACTGTAGCCAAAATGTACTGGGTTGTCACATAGGACACAGAGGCAGAGATGCTCTGGGTGGGCAGCTCCCAGGGAAGGAGGTAGAAGGGACCTCTGGGAGCAGCAGTACATGCCCTGGGGCTCGCTGCTCTCCTCCACGGCAGCGTCATCACTCCTATTTGCTACCTGAGAAACACTGATTTCAGCTGTCGTTATGGCTGAAACTCTCCTTATGCAGCCTGCCTGCTTGCATGACAACCTCTTCAGCCTTGGCAGAGCCAGGCTTCACAAGATCATGAGCAAGGCTGAGGTTTGTGAACATCCTTCTGAGCTTGGGTCTGAGCTGTTTCTCTGGATGAGAGTGGACTTCAGGGGAACATCCTAGTCTTCAACCCCCTCTCAGCTTTATGCTCAGCCTCCAGATTCAGAGCGTTAGCCCTGAGGTTGTCTCATCCYGTGGCACATCCTGGACTTCAACTCAGCTACCTGTAGTACACACGGTGTAGCTTTTCTGGAGGCAGCGGATGGCTTGGTGCAACGTAGGTTTGGTGCATGACCCCATTCGCGTGCTGTTGGATRATGAAACTAAGTGGGCTGCTGCAGAGTATTTTGCCATGGTGATTGAGATCCCAGCCTGGAGAGCTACCTGAGAGGTGCTGATGTCTACCTGGATTTTGKTTTTTTGGCTTGCCTTGTGTCAAGTTTTGCCTGGGGCTTCATACCCTTGGAAAGAGGGCRAGTRGTATGTTGTGAGGGGGAAGCCCGCGCTGAGAAAATCCTCTTTCCCTCGTGTTGAAGTCCTTAACCTGAGTGCAGTGCCTTTGCAGCACTTTTCTGCTGTGGGAATAACGTGAACTTTTGACTTTCTGACTAATACTTAAAGCTGCTATCCCTCCCTGCCTGTGCTGCCAGCCTGGTTTCTCTCCATTCATTTTTATGATTTCTTCTGATCCCAAATCCAGTCCTTGCCATGTGCAGAGTAATCATGGTGTGTTTTAACCACCAGCACTGGGTTTTTTACTGCTTGTATGAGTACCAGMGGTGCTGGAGCTGTGGCAGGATGCCTGGGAGGGTGTTGCAGGTGACTGCATGTTGCAGCCTCCTTGAAGCAAAGTAACTCCCTATACTTGTGCTCCCTGTGCAAGAGGAGCCCTACGATGCGGCTGTGACAGCAGGAAGCTCAGTGTTTGCCTAAATATTGACCTGATCACTGGGGGAAGGTTTGAAGGMGTCTGCACTGCTAGCTCAGAGCTGCTGGGGTCTTGTACACAAGCTGTGCTTGGGGCAGGCACCCTTGGTGGGACAGGACCCATGTCTGTTTGTGCTCTACTCTGGTTATGAGACTTGGGGCATCATCACTGAGGTGTATGTAAGCCCTGCAGAAGAGACTGGGTGTGTCTGCTGGAGAAATCTGGATGGAAAATGTTGCATTGAACTGGTCATCTTGCAGTGAAAAAATGACCATCCTTTCAGGGACATACTGGCTAAAGTCTTAGGAAAACGATTACTGGGAAAAATGTGGTCATTACTTGTACTTTGATAGCACTAAGACTCTACTTACCTCTGATATTCAGCACTGTCGGACACCTGAAGTAGAAACAACAGGGTGATGCTGGACCAAGAAAGCTTGTAATGACTTCTATCAGCTTGTTGCTGATTAAGCAAAAAAAAAAAAAAATTGGGGGCTGGGGAGCTGGGAGGTAAACAACTTTCTCTGGAAAGCTTTCCAAAGCATGGCCTTTGGATGTCAGAAATAAGGCACCCCTTGAGAGTGGTCACAGGGTGGMCTTACTCTTCAGTGTGCACTTTGCCACCTTGTGTCCTGGTGTTCTCCCTGCTCTGGCACCTCTGGGTTACCAGCTAGAGCACTTGGGAAGGTGCCATGGCATTCCTGGGGGATTAATTTGGAGAAAACATGAGAAAGTATAACCCCATGTGACTTGAAAGCCGCAAACAGGATTTATGGTGGGGTTTCCAGCAAACCTACCACAGGAGTGTCCCATGCCTGGTGGAGGAAAGAAGTGCAGGAAAACAATGAAAGCTCCAACTCCAATTTATGTTGTTCTGTACATAGGGAATAGCATATCTGACTTCTCTGGGAAGGTTTACATGGATGAAATTACATGCATGATTAAGGTTTTTGGAAGATCCAGCTCACAACAAGGTTTGCTGCATTGCTTAGTCAGTGTGAGCTGTGGGAGTCTTTCAAGAGTCATTAAAACAGAAGCTACACTAAAATAACTCCCCAGGCCAGCTCATTTCCGGGCAAAATCATGCTGAGTCACAAAGTGTAGCTCAAATTATATGGTCTTTACAAATGTATTTATTCATAAACACATGAGGTATCCTGGCTCTTACTCAGTCTCTAGAGTAGAGTAGCTTCCAAGGGGGCTGTTCTAGCTGTGACTCAAGGTGTATGCCTCTACTGCAGTAGGTTTATTTTTATTACCAGGGTGTGTACAAACATCAGAATTGAAGTGGGGGRTATGAGAGACTGCAATGTATAGGATAACAATGTATAGGATGTACTTTTAACACAGTTTGGGTTAAGTGGAAACATTGATAGCAAGCCCCCAGACTGCTGGGGTTGGGGTCAATCAGGTGAGATACGAGGGGTGGCAGGTGGAAAAGTGCAGCTTGGGAGGATGCTTGTGCTAGGACAGATTTGTCACTGTGGCCTCAGGAAATGGCCTGCCTGATATGGCTGTGGGGTGGTGATGGTGGTGGCTCTTCCCTGGTAGAGTTGGGTGATGTGGGAGGGTGAGGAGCCTCCCTTGAGGCAGCCYGCCTCAGTGCTGAGTTGCCAGCTGCAGTCTCCTCCCAGGTCAAGCCCACTGCATTGGTCCAACCAACGTGGAAAGAGACTGGAGGGAAGCCTGGATGGAGAGGAAAACRCTGAGGAGCCTCTGTTTCTGTAGAGGTTTTGAAGACACTTATGGCCATTAGTGCTTTGAGAGCTCTGGAGCAGCACTCGCTGCTATCTCAGCAGTAGCTRTCTCTGCTTTGCAGTGGTCAGAGTTAACTTTCTCAAGCCAACGTTGTTCCAGGCAGCTTGTCTGAAAGGTGCAGTAGGAGGTCAGAGGTGTGGGGACGTGATGCTGGCGGCACCCCTTCCCTGCCACAAACAGGTGTGCCTTACTTAATGTTGGGCTCTGGGTGGGTTGTGGGTACGTTTCTGACTTCTGTTCTACCTCTTAGTGGAAGTCTGTATCACATTTTTTGCCTTTGAAAACAAATTTCATAGGTTTTCTTTAAAAGATGCTTTTGGGAAGAAAAAAGTCAGACTTGATTGCACAAACATGCTTGTATGACATAAATAWTCATGAGCACATTTATAAATATGTTTATATACATACACACAGAAAGTTCTGATAATGCTGCCAATTGTTCTGAAAGKCCCTTTCTGGTAAAGGTTTTTGTGGATAAAAAATGCTGCCTGGCTTTCCTGTTTGGTCACTGAGATTGTGTGCAATAGCAACATTCCCAAACAGGCACTGTGCATAATCATGAAACTTTGTAGAGCTTGCTATTCCATCCATTTGCAYTGTGATAATTAGGTTGTGCCTTGGTCTAATGAGCTGTGGATGCTGCTGTGTGGTAGCCTGGTGTTACAGCATGCAAAAGATGGAATCTGAATTCTTTGCACCCATTCCTCACAGCCCTGTGCTTTGTACAGTTTGCACAAGCAAGAAATTASTGTGTGCTGTATTGCAGGGGTATTGGATTTTGGATGGGGATAGATACTGCAGTCCTGCAGGCTTTGAGTATCTGGCCCCTTTCCCTAGTGTGCAGCTTACCCTGAAAAAGGCACTGAAGGCAAAAAAAAACCAGGAGAAGGAGGTTATTCACTCTTTGTTTGGGGCTGCAAAGGGTTAACTGCTGCCTGAGCTCATAGACCAGTGTTATGGAAGTTGAGCAATCTGGGATTTATTAGGAAACTCAAACTGGGAATTAAGAGAGCTCCAACCAGTAGGAAAGCTTTCTCGGAGGTTTGAAGCGAGTTTTCTTCAAGCTAAGCACTGATTTGAAGTGGCAATGCCAGAATTTCTTGCAGGGGCCTCCAGGAAGCGAAGGACGAACAGGCTGATCTGAYTGAACCATCCCACCAGCTCAGCATGTAGCTTTTATTGCTCTGCTGTGTCCCCTCGCCCGGGCTGACAAAGCGCCCATTGTTCGCCCCGGCACTGCTTCCTCCTCCGCACCCCGTGSAGGCTGCAGCCGCCGGCTGATGGTGATCTTGTTCCTGGTGGGCAAGGAGGTGAAGTCCTCCCTGAGGATGCACGGTGCCCCAAAGGGATCAGARGTGTAAAACCGGCTGGAGAGATGGCTTATGGCCAGATGTTGAAGACCAGAAAGGGCTCCTCTTGCTTCCCAGAGGAGGTGGCTTTTCTCTACAYCTGAGCTTGTTTTCAGAGGTGATCAGGAGTTAAAAGTGAATGGGTGTCCGTGGGGGGAAAAAAAGCCTGTGAGCTGGGTGAAATAAAGCATGTGAAACTGTGGAGCAGGCAGCTGGGGAGGGCTGGATGGTGCTGGGGTGGGTCTTGCCCAGCACACCCACGAGAGGGGAGCGGATGCTTGGTCCCAGCATGGCTGGGACTGGTTACCTCTAAAACGCCTCCATCAGATGTGGCTGCAGATGTGCTCTGTATTTTTGCTTTCCTCCCCCAGAGTCTCACAGTTAACTGGGGAAATATTATTCTGCCAACTCCTCTGCTGCTCCCCGCAACGGGAGGTCCTTGTGCCCTCCCGCCAGCACGAGCCGGGCTGCTCCGCCACCGGCACAATGCCGTGCTGTTCCCTCCGGCTGCCCTCCCCTGCTCGGTGGGATTACGCCCTTTCTGCTGGCACCGGGGGGGTCGCGCTCGGCGCTTGCTGCAGGAGAATGGTGGTTTTATTTTCCGTGTGTCTTCAGCCTTTTGTACCAGGGCTGTCCTAAAACGACCTTACTGCCCTGGCCACGTGCTATATATGTTCAGGAAGGGGAAAAGGTGGCGGATCTCCAAATGAACTTGGAAGGTCTCTGTTTCTCCCCTTGGTGCTGAGTGGGTGAGGTGGGGAAATGCCTGTAAAYAGCAGGAGTTGCACCATGCCCTGGTGTTAATGGGACTTTCATCCTGTAAATGGTGGCTGCTGGGTCAGGGTTGGGCTTATCAGGCATTTCGCTTGCACGGAGGCGTTGCTCTCTTGCCAACGATGGATGTCAGCTTTCTTCCCTGTCCCAAGTGCTTTCCAGAAGAACCTAYGGCAGTTTGGCTGCGCAAAGACAAGCTCTTCCTATCATCTGTGGGCAGGCAGTGCCTTGGGGGTGTGAGGAGCTTCAGGATGAGCAGTGCGGTGGGGTCTGTGCCAAACTCTTAGTCTTTGAGGTGGCAGGGGTTCACGGAGGRTCAGGTAGCAGGTACATCCATGTACCTTTATGAACTTGGAGAAATCTCTGTGCTTTTGCCAAGATGAGATGGAGAAGAGCTCTGCTGTGTTGCATAGGTGCCCTGTCCACAGTTGCTTGTGTATTTGGTTTTCTGGGCTGATCCAAAGCCTGTGGGCACTGGTGCAGGAAATATTTTGGGGCAAAACTGTGTGGTATAACACTTCCACAAAGGAAGTGCTGAGATATGTTCTCAGCCTTGTTGGGAACAGCACCCATGAAGCAGCAGCACATCAGGATCCTGGTCCTCACTGGGAAAGGAGCATGTGCATGGAGAGGGAGCTGGGCTGGCCTGGAGGCTGGCGTGGGCTCAATGCCCCTCTTGGAGATGGCTGAAGCTGGGAAACTCGTGTGGGATGATGAGTCCAAGGCAAMCTGTCCTGGCTCCCAGGCTGTGGCCTGAAACATGGCATATCAGCAGGATGCAAGATGACAGACTGGAGATTCTCGGCAAAGTGGGTGTGGGAGCAGCAGTCCCCTTGGCAAAAGGGGATGCCCTCAGCAAATGGCTTCCTGCGGTATTTGCAGTGCCTCTGGGCATGGGTGCAGCTGCGTGAGCCCTGGTCCTTGGTGGGGCACCTTGGGCTCTGCCCCTCTGGCTGCTGCAAGCAGTAGGAGTTTCCTGGGGGCAAAGGGTTTGTGGGGTGGGGGGGGGTGTGGCGGCAGGGGGGCAGGAGGCAGATGCAGAGACATATATGAACATCTTGTCCTTTGCATCCTACTTMATCTGTTGCTTTGTAGTGCGGGCCATCGCGTCTCCGAGGGGAAAAAAATGCCCAGAAATTCCACAGACCCTTCAATATCGTTTCTGTTTTACAGCGAGACAAAAAAGGTCCCTTTGTGTGAGGGCTGAAAGAAATAACCCAGTCCCACAGCCTCCCCAAAATCTTAATGTCAACTATTTGCCTCCTTGTGTTTTCACATAAACAAGCACTTTCTCCTGAATATCTGTGCTCTGGCTGCTCCCCCAGCTTGGTATTCCCCCTGCTCGGTGGTGCCTGCGGGACGGACAACCCGGTCCCCTCGTCCACCTCCTGGCCAGGCTTGTGCGGGTGGAGAGATGCAGGACTGGCTAGGGGGGACATGGGCCAGAGAGCAGCAAAAAAGGCAACTAAAGCTGATTTTGGAAAGAAATGAACAGTTTGAGCTGCTTTTAATTCAAGGGACTGCTGCTTATCTGATAGCAGGGAGCAAGCTCTTGCTTACAGATGTGAACACAACCACAGGGAAGCTGGTGAACTATCCCTGTTCTCACCAGCCTGGCCCAGTATCTCGTTCTGCTCTTGCCAGGGCATCACCCATCCTGCTCTGGAGTCAGATGTTCCCCTGGTTTAAGTGACTATCAGATTAATAGTGCTACACAGATCGCAGCAGCTGAGAAACCGCCCCTTCTATTTTAGTTGCTGTTTGCATATACACACTGAAGCGTCTCAGGTGTAATGCTGAAGACTTCTATCCTGGAGTCCACCTTCTTTTTTTTCTATCATATTCCTTTCCCCTTTATAAGAAGAAAAATTAGAAGCAAAAAAAAAAGGCTATGATGTTGTGTCTGCAAAGTAAAAACGAATTAGTCTCTAAAGCACGAGTGCCAGCAGTGTTCCTGTGGTTATTGCTCGTTCAGCTGTGCCGCACACGTCTGCKGCTCCGTGCTCCTGTTCTCAGCTGCGTAACCTGAGATATCGCTGGGCGCATTGTAAAACGTCCTGAAAGTCAGGGAATGCAGTGCCTGCAAACTGCTGCTGCTGTGGAAGCCCTAACTTCTGTTTCTCTTATGTTCCACTGTCAGTTTTCAAAACTCAGGGCTCTTGGGGGTGGGAGCTGGTCCTGGTAACTGAATGTGGATCCTGGGTTTAGGGCAGTGCTTGCTAAGGCAGCTCTGGAGAGAGGTGAGGTGGTGGAGGCGATGTCATSCACATGGGCCTTGCTCTTCATCTCAGCTCCTTTGGAAATATTTGGAGTGATGTGATGGTACCTGCTGGCCTATGGCAGGATCTTGGCTAACTGCTCTTGGGCCATCATCGTTTACCCCATGGTTCAACTTCCAGTGGATCCAGAGCCCCTTGGAGGCAATGGATGGGCACCAGTCAATTCCACCTGATGTCAGATCAAGCCCA
Organism: Oceanodroma leucorhoa; assembly: GCA_030449065.1. Lineage (NCBI taxonomy): Eukaryota > Metazoa > Chordata > Aves > Procellariiformes > Oceanodroma > Oceanodroma leucorhoa. The sequence goes on from JASVER010000061.1 coordinate 2,156,814, forward strand.
TCTTGGAATAAATAGGAAAAACCCCTGTGTGTCAAGCTATTTGTTTCTTCCATTGGTTTTTCACTGTTGTCCTAGCACCCAGGCAGGGTTTTTCCCCTTCCCTGAGATCTGTCATGGGGATCCTCAGTTCCCAAATCTGCCTTGCTGCCTCTTCTGTTGATCTCTTCCTCCTCCAGTCCTCTCAGAGCCTGTGATCATCTCTTTCTGTCTTTATCACACAGCTTCCCGATTCACATGTATGGGGAGGAATTTGGGTTGGAAGCAGTTCATGGAGAATTTCAAACAGTAAAATCAGATGAATGAATGAATAAAGGGTAGTTTTGTTGCTCTTATCCTTTCATCAGCTTCATTTGGTTCCCAGCAGTTCATTTTGCAATTGCTGTTCCATCTGGCTTCTTGCTGAGGGTCAAATTAAAATCCTGCTGAAGATGAGAGCAAACTGCTGYTGAGTTGTGTAGGACTGGTAAGGTCTGAAGTTGACTTCTGGCAGAGTAGCACTCATTTCTCTTCATGTTGCTTAAACTGAGAGGTTGAAAAACCTTTGGAGAGGAACCTTGGAGGCAGGAAATTCCTGTCCTGACGATCCCCCAGCAATGCAGGCTAAGCTAAGATTGTAAAACACAGCATTAAGATATGCCTAATGGTGTTTGTCAGCTTTCCTGGAGGGATGGATATGGTTCCCCCCGCAGGACATGGGGAAGAGGAAGGGAGAGCTGTTGATGTCTTCCCAACTTAGATCAGCAGTTTTCAGGGCTATACTTCTATTTGGCTGTAGAAAAATAGATGTTCCAGTTTGACTGAAAAATCCTATGTCAGTGGAAGATGACATCCCAAGCCCACTGCAGGCAAGACCCTTTCCACTGACTTGGGTGTGCTGTGCACTGGCTTTGTGCTGCAGGAACGCATATGCCTGCAAGCTGCTCGGAAGGGATGTGCTGCACAGGTTCCCATGTCCAGAATGAACCAAGTGTTGCATCTTCTCCCTTCTCCACCCCAGCCTTTGCAGATGTCGGCTCCTGCAGGCCAGCGTACGCCAGCCAAGAATATGGGAACCACATGGCCAAAGCCAAATGAATGGGAACCAGAGGTTGGGGGCCCAGAGCCTGTCAGCAGGGGCTGGCTTAAAAACAAATGAAAGAACAGAGGGGGAAAAAATAGTTCTAATTATTGTGAACTTTTAAAAACACAAAATAAAAGCTTATTATTTCACAGAGTTCCCTTTGCAGCATGTAATTTCATTTCCCCCCATTTGCTTTTACTACTTGCTCTGGGCACTGTCAGAACAACCTGATTTATAAGCAACAGCTTTGGCTATTTTTCAGGCGAGTCTCTCTAAATATAAGAGTGTGAAAACTGTCCCGCTGCCAGCAACTCTCTTAGAATTAAAACTTGCATGAGTTGTAGCATGAAGCAAAGTGCTGGGTGCTTTATGACTTAAATGTCTTTCATAAAAAGCAACCCTCCCTCCTTTCTCTTGGGATAATTTTTCCTTTTATTACACAGACTATCTCAGCCTGTAGTTGGAGAAAATAAAATAAAACAAGCAGTGGCTGTTACCTTACTGTTTCCCTGCTACCGGCTCCCTTGTGTACTATCAGTAGAGAGTTGTAGATCATGAKGGAGATGTTTATTGACCAAGGGTTTTAGCAACAGAGCTTTGTCTAAGGTTTTCTTTGCATCCTGAAGAGGTAAAGAAAATGAGCAAAACGAAGTATAACACAGTGGCAGGTATACAGCATAGCCTTCTAACTTTAAGTGAATTGATAATAATGTCTGAGAACTGGGGAAAGCCTTGATTGACGGCCTGAACAAAACTTTGCATGTGCTTTAATGTTCTGGTTAATAAAGAAAAGCTGTTCACTGTGTGATGTTACTTCTGCAAATCTGTCTGTCCGTGAACACAATCTCCCTTTTTGCCTGTGGAAGTGCCTGGCTTTGGTGGTGCTGCTTTTTTGGATGTAGTTAGAGAGGAATTTGGACCTTTGACTGTCAATGTCTTGAAGCTCAGAAGCATTTGCTTTGGATTTAAAGTTGGTCACATGTGTCCCCATTCTCATAGGAATTGTAGTTCGTGTTGGTGACTTCTATGCTAAAGTTCTGGTATTGCCTGTTTTCATTCAGTGTCTCAAAAGGATCATTGTTTGAGGGAGGGGTCTTTTAAACTCCACTCTCTGAAGTGTGCTGCTCTGGTATCCAAACAACCTGAATCTGATTTAATAGCCTGGTTAGACTGAGCTGGCTGGAGGCTCGTGCTGCCAAACCAGTGGGAGGGGACTTGAGCTGGGTCCATGGCTCTGGTCTGGCCGCTGCCGATCCAGYAAAGCTGGATAGAGRTGGCAACTTCTTGTGTACAAATGCYTTTTGATTTGATTTTTGGACTGAATGTATTTGTAAATGCTAGGATGCATCTCAGAAATGCTGCTTCTCTGTGGTGCTTGTGGGTGAAGGTGGTGAGCCCTTGTATGGCTGTGGGAAAGGTATGAGAAACCGTCCTCCTCTGCCATCCTGTGTTCTGGTGTCGAACTATGCCAGCTCCCACCCAGACCCAAGAGGGCTCTTGGCTTTCATACTTGGTCACAAGTTGACCCAGAGGGTCTGGAGGACACTGTGCAGTGAATTTCCTCTGCAGTAACTTGAACGATATGAAAAATAGCTGCAGCCGTGGCCCTATGTACATGGCACATGGACACTTGGGGGCTGGGCCTTTGTGTTGGGGAGAAAAATGGAAACAGATCTCTGGACCTTAAATTCCCAGATGCTGGTAAAGCTTAAGAGGATTTCCAAAGATTAGGACTGGAGTACCCCTGTGAAGTGGCCTGCCTGACTCTCCAGAGCAGGTTGGAGAGGTTTTAACATTGAGGGGTTTGYAAAGGTCTGCCAGACAATAAATTTCCAGGAAGAATGGTCGCAGGTGTAAAATCAGCAGCCTTGTAAAACACACACTGTATATACATCTGTCTTGAACCTAAGTCTGTCCTCGAGTAAACTCCACTTGACAATAAGATGAAAGTCTGATCAGGTATGAAGTTGGGAATCTGATCTGAAGCTGCATTTGCCTTGCAAGCCCAAACAGCTTAACTTTACGTGTTACAGAGGATGGCAGGTCTTTACTTGCCTCGAATAGTAGATGTGCCACTTGGCCCCCGTCCTAAAGGCAGCTGGCTGCTCAGCGCAGCCGGCCCCACCAGCAAGACGGGGACCCTCGTGCTGGTGTAGCTGGTCACAGGCTGCTGCCGCCTGCCAGGCTGGGTGGGCACTGCTGGAGGGTTGCCCATTGCTCAGGAGAGTTAAGTCAGTCTCCTGAATTATTCCATTTAGATTCCGTTCCACTGATGACAGGAAAAAAAAAAAAAAATCATATTTGATCAATGCCGCTTTTGTGGATGGGGTTTTCAAAAACACTCACTCCCACTGAAGTCAATGGGGAATTTCTGGGTTGGATGAGTTTTATTTCRGGAGGAAAAAGTTAAGCTAACATAGGCTGTTTTTACAGTCCCATTCTAGATATTACATCCTTCAAGGCCCTCTTTGGAAAGCTTCCAGGTGGGAGAGTTTTTTTGGTTTTATATTCCAGGGCTGGCACTTTCAGCAAAGGCGCATGAAGTTCAATACTGCAAAACGGAATTTTTCAGAAATGTCTGTGTGCTGTAGGGGTCTGGCTCTCATCTCAGGTGCTCTCAGCTGTCCTAAATGAAAGGCAATACTAAGCTGGCTTTATAGTTGCACCTGAGCAGGTGAGGTGCCCTGATGCCCTTAGTCTTGCAGTTGTTGTTTTTAGCCATTTTCTGATCTTGCTACTTCAGTCAGGTTCTATCTTTATATTTGGCATTGGCTCCTTATCCTAGGGAAAGGGAATAAGTGAATTCATGAGACCCAACAATAGCAGGATGTGGATGGAGAGCTTTGCACAACCTGATCGCAGTGCCCCTTCTACTAAGGATGGACAGCAAGAGCAGATGGTGAAGAACATGGGGTGGAAGCAGAGATGGGAGGGGAATGTCTGGTTTTGGTGGGGGGAAGTCCTGGCACTCCTGGCTGCAGGGAACAGCCAGGCTGGTGGTCGTACTTTCCATGAGGAACCATGTTTTCCAGCGGTTAGTCTGCAGGTGGCCGTGCAGCCGGGCTGGTGGCTTGTGACATTGGGCTGGGAAGACGTGTGCCTTGTCTCAGCTGCATCGGGTGGTGTGTGGCAGGCCAGACCTGATGCTGAGCTGGTCTGTTACCAGGGTACACTGTGTTAGGGTCAGGTTTGTCACTGGAAACCACAGTCTGGAGGGAATGTGAAAATCCCACTGTGGTGCTCCCCAGTGCATGCCGGTGAGATCCCGAGCTGGCGTTGCGATGGGAGARGAGTGTGTTGGAACACTTCCCATTGGAGTGGTTTGTGAGCAGATATCTCGGTGTGGACAGCTTTAGATAAACCCCAGGCAGGGTTTGCAGAGGCAATGGCAGGCAATAATCCTGTCACTGCAGTGGGAGGGAAGTTGACCCAGTTCTGCTCTGGGAAGCCTTTACCAGGACAATCCTGGAGGCAGGTCTCGCTCTCAGGCGCTTATGAAGCAAAGGAGCCGATATGCTTGGAGGATTCCCAGGGATAGTGCAGAGCCTTTTCTTCCTGGGCTCTGAAATCACTTCCAGGCCAGTAGCCAAACACAAGCTGTAAATAACAAATAGTGGCTGATGATCCCATCTCATTTTGCTCTGAGATGTTGTCAGCTCCGGGCTTTCCCTTGGCATCTTCTCCCCACGCTTTTTCTACTTCCCATCTTCAGCTCCCAGTGCTGTCGTGGCATCTGGCTGTCTCCTGTCACGCCACTGGTGTGAAGGAGTCACTTCTGTGGTGGCCTCCACAGGGACGTAGTGCAGGAAAAGCTGATGGATCCAGGCTCTGTGGTCAGGGTGATGTTTGTGTCTTCTCTCCCTGGGGATTCTCTAGTCATTGCTGGTGTGGGAAGGGCTAGAGATAAGGTCAGAGGAGAAATGTCTGGGATTTGCATCAGCCTTTGTCTCAGTGCTCTAACATGGGCAGGTCTTGTGACCTTATCTGAGGTTCTTTGCACCCAAGCACCCACAGCGACACAGGAAAATTCACCTGGTGAGTATCCAAACTTTGTCCTGTCACCAAATGTTCCCACCTCATCAAATATCCAAACTGGGGTTGCTGTCCATCACACTGCTTTTTTTTTTCTCAGCATTAAGGAAATTCTAAACCCCTTTTATTTTATTGCCCTGTGAGATGATGCTGTAGCAATTAAGCGACACAGCTGAGCCCAAGGCCCTTTGAAACCCCAGCCTACATGAATATCACATGTGCAGCAGTATTTATCCAGGATCAAAATAATACTGTGCAAACACTGAGGTATTAGGAAACACGCCTAGCGCATGCACATGTCCTCCTGCCCCAAACTCGTGAGCTTAGCTAGCCTCTTCACATCAGAAACTCTTTGAGCTGGGAACATCTGGCTTGGTGCAGCAAAGGTAAATGTTCCAACAAAAACACCAGGCGTGCGAGAGGTGCGGGCTGGAGCCACATCTCGGGACTGTAACCCTTGTCCTTCCCTGTTCCACCACCTCGTTGTGCTCATTCCTTGCCTTTTTATTGCACAATTGATTGTTTGGGCAGGGGACTCAGCTGGATCTTTCTGTTTGCTCTGCAAAGCATGCAGCACACTATTTCGTGGCTATATGCAGAAACAACTCACTATCTCCTTAAGGCATGGTCCTCGCCCACATTAAGCTTGTGTTTGCTTTGTTAGGAGCTGGTGCTGCTGGTTTGGCTGTGGCCCTCACCGTCACCCTCCCTGGCACCCRTCTCGCAGTTGTTTGGGTCCAGCCCGGGAACAGGCGGCGAGGTTTCGCTGTGCCTCTGGGGTGCACGGCGTTCTTTCCATGGGCTTTGTTACTGCTGAATTAAATTTACAGCTCAGCCCCGTGCGGTGGCCGGGTGCCCGGGTTTCACTTGGTGTGTTTATTCATTTTACAAAGACCTGAGCTACAGCCTATAAAAGTAGGGAAAAGGGCTTCAGATCAGCTCTTTTTGTGCCTCGTTAGCGTTGTTTGGTGCCTGATCCTGCTGTTTTATCGACTGGGCTGCAGTCCTTTAGCTTGCACAGACGCATGCTCGTCGTCGGGCCGATGTGTCCTGTGTGGTCGCTGCTCGGAGCAGCTCCCGGCGTGCTGCTTCCTTCTGCCGAGGCTGGGGGTGCCCCGCTGCCCACTCCGGCTCTCCGGAGGATGGGCTGAGCCAGAATTCCCTAGTCATCAGAAACACTTGGAAAATAGTTGAATTGTCCTTTAACGCATTTTTTTTTAACCCTCTTGTAGTGGTTTTTGCTGCATGTTAGCCTGATGTGCTAAATTGTAAAACAGTTCTGTAGCAGGGGTTAAAAACTCCAAATAGTGAGTCAGAACAGGACTTTGAAGAGACATGGACTATCTCAGCTTAAATAAACGTTTTGTTTAAGCACAGAGTGTGCCACTGTCTGAGAGCTCATAATTTAAAACAAGACTTTTTTTTGGTTTGACTTTTCCCTAGTCGTAAAGCTGAGTGTGTGTAGCATAGGTATGGAACGGCATAACTTTCCAGCAATAGGATTGCAGTGAAAGTTTTTTGGCATGGAAACTTTTTTTTTTCTGAAAACATGTCAGGCTGTTTCTATTTATAAACTTCGGGAAGAGCCTGGGCTGCCTGTTGGCCGATCGTCCCCATCCGCTGCTACCCTGCTGCCGGGCCGTCAGCTTCATGGGGTTGTCCTGGCTGGATCTGCTGACGTCCCTCTCGCAGGGAGGACGGCTGGCTGTTTCCAGAGAGCACGGTTCATGCAGGGGAAGCGAGCAAAGCCCCAACACCCACCCTTGGGATGCAATGAAAAACAGTTATTGTCAGCGGGCGCTAGCAGGGGTGCCGGGTTATAGCTGGCAGCGCGGAGGGGCCGGGCAGGGGGAGCGCGGGGAAGGCAGAGCTCAGCGCCGGCCACGTTCCCGCAGCGGGAGCGCAGCTTACGTAAAAGCAAATTCCTGATGCTTTGCACACTCGGAGCCCGTCTGGCACCAGCCGCAGCACGGACAGAGGCTGCAGGAGTGGTGGCCGTGGCGCAGGTTCCTGGGCTTGAGAGCCTGCGGGATGCGGCTCAGTGCGGAAGCCACTGAAAATACACATTTCCTCCCTCCTTCTGTCCCTACAACTTTAGCAGAAGATAATCTGAAGCAGCATGTTTCTTTAAATGCTCTCATTTCTCTAAAACTCTAACTCGGAGCACCAAGTTTTTTGCTTTTAATTTCCACCAGCAGCTCATGGTGGGACCTTGGGAGAAAATACATGTGGCTCTGTCCTTGCACGTCCCCATCTCTGAACACCCAAAGTCGGCACGCTTTTCTGATGAGGAGCCTGGGTATCGCAGCTGAATGTCAGAGCCTTAACAAATGCGGGTGTGTTTTTGTCCTGGGTGTTTCCCTGATATGCATCATAACTTGGTCACAAAGAACTGACCCTCTGCAGGAGACAGGAGGAGTAAAGAGGCAGAATTATTCCCAATTTGAAAAAGAAAAGAAAATAGTGCGCAATGAGAGGTAAGGACCAGGCTTTCCACCTACACCTGACTGATTTAGGAACAGGGAGGTGTTTGTGATGTGGGCAGGCTTGTAAATCCCACCTGAAGCAGCTTGCCTCCTACCTCCTCTGTGCTCCTGGCTCAGCCAAGCTTGGGGAGGGGTAACCAAGGGCTGCTGTGCCCTCCRGGGACACCTGGTGAACAGGGGTATGGAGGTGACAAGTATTTATTGACCTCYACTTCCTCATGTATGAAATGATGCATAAAGCATCTAAAGAGTAAGATTTAGCATCATTTTGTGGGTTGGGCTTTCCACATCTGTAAACCAAATAGCCTTGCTCTTTACTAGGACCATGTTCTGCCTCTGCTGCCCTCCACAGCATCCACTTCTTGTCCTTGCCTGTTTTGAGGGCAACTGAGTCACCCCACCTCCTCTCCTTAGGACTGTGGTGTCCACCACATATGGGGGACTCTCAAACTCTAAGCAGAAGCCTGGTTGCAGGATGGTTGCTCCATCTCTCTGTTCTTCCTTCCCTTCTTGCTGCAGGCTGCTGTTCAGAGCTTGCTACAGACTGGTTTTAAATATGCTGTAGCATGAAGTTTGTCCCTTTGACAGCGATGGACCTTCAGGGGAGCCTTTATCAGTAGGACCYTCCTACCATCTTATCCTAGCTGTTTGTGCTAAGCAAGATTGTGTTTTACTACTTTGACTATCTAGTCATAATTAGTTAACTGTTGTACTAGGGAAAGTTAGTGAAAAAGTAAAATATTTGAGTTAGAATACTCTGCTTTTGTGCTATATAACTCTAAAGGACTAATGAGATCTAAGCAAAAAACAAGCTGGTTTTATGAAAAACCTTGTATCTAAAAATACTAATACTGATCTGATTTTTCCAAGATCTATTTGAATGCATCTTCCTTTTCTGTATGATTTTTTTTCTTGGATTTTCTGCTTTGAAGTTTTCCTTGGACAGACATTTTCCCAAGTAGGTTCAGTCTAATCCCTCCAGCCATTTCTATCAACCTTGTGGCTTTGTTTGAGGTGCAAGACTTGAGTGATTAATGGGGTTTGGGCAGAAAGCTGAGACTRGAAAGACCTTCAGTGCAGTCCTGTCCTGCTGTGTGCTATCCTGGCCATTGGTCAGTGCTGCAGAAATAACTGCTGATTTTTATTTTTTCCCCTTTTTTCTTTCCCACTGTGCTTCTCAGTGTAATGCTGACCTTCTGCAGCTCCTCCTTGGTCAGTGCCATCACATCSTGAGCTCAAGTATAGAAATAAAGTAACAAAGGCTAGGAATGATGGACATCATCTGTATTTCTCACATGGGTTATTTGAATCTTGATGCAGAATAGCTACCTGGTATGGCACTGCTGTCCCTTAGTGCTGCCTGGCCCTCCACAGCCATAACAAAGCCATCACTGATCCCAGCCATGGTCTTTGGCTCCAAAGAGCATCCTTGGTGTGCACCAAAGGCATCCTTCTTTCTCACTCTTCCCAGAGAGGGAAGAAGCCAGGAGGTAACTGGCTGYGCTCTCACGGTGTCTGTTTCTTGGGTTCCAGAGTACGCCCTGCCCTCGGCCACCATGGGTCTGCCCGGCCACCTCATCCAGTGCCACCGCCCACAGCCTGCCTACACCACTCACACGGCCCCCGTGGTCAAGATGCTCGTTGAGCAGGATGAGCGGAGAAAGGCTGCATCCAACCGCCCAGCAGAGACGGAACCAAACAGAGAGCCTCAAGAAGACGGTGTTGAGGAGGAAACCCAAGTGCTGCCAAAGCTGAGCAGAGACAGCAGCACCCCCAGGACTGGGGAGGACTCTGTAGGAATGTCTACGGCTGAGAACAGTTTGCCATCACCGAGTGTCCGCAATAGGGTTATTTTCGCGAGAAAACCTCCTTTGCGTGTGCTACCATGTAGTTCCCTGGCACATTCCAGCAAGAAGAAATGAGCTGTCCACAGCAAAGAAAAGAAAACACTCTCAAGTGCATTAAACTACAAATGCAAATAGCATTTAACTTTTTGACTCTTTTTCTAAAAGCCCCATTTGAATGAAAGCAGACAAGCACAAAAGGCGGTGGTATTGCATTTTGTGCTTGTCTGCTCTCAGGTCCGGAGAAAACCGTAACCTCTTCCTATTGAACTTGCTTCATGTGCATCGCTAGCTGCTTGCTGCTTTGCTTCTTGGAAATGCCCCACAAAGGGTGCAGTGCAGAGGCAGGGTATGGAGATGCGGATGCCTGCTCGCCCACGCAGCCCRGCACACACACAGGGCCCAGTTCTCTGCTCTTCTGCATCTCGTGACCCYGCTGGCATCGATGCTGAGTGCCAGCAGCCGTCGCGGGGATTTGGCTGAGGGTAACAGCCTGTGGGGACTCTCCGTGCCTCTGCATCCACTTGAGATGTTGGGTGACCGGAGGAAAAGTGCACYGAGAATCAGTGTCCCCTCTCCATGAAGCTGTATGTTGCTGAAGGAGCATGGACTGGAAGGGAGAGGAGTTYACAATGAGCATTTGCTTGTACTTTTATCCCTTTTCCCCTGGCCYGTCCATCCTTAGGGTGTGAGGTCTGTCCAAGTTGCATTTATTTACCGGACTCTGTGTATGTATATATCTATGCATGTGACACTTTCATGCACACAAGTCAATTAAAAGAAAAGCAGTGCAGCAGCAAAGCTGAACAGTCTGCTGATAGATGAGCTGCTACTTCTCAGTTTTACAGAGAGCAGAGATGCTAAGGTCAAAATTGCTGGAGGAGATTTTTTTTTTTTTTTTTTTTTTTTTTTTTTGGTCCTTAGCCTTATGTGATACTGGAAAGCATATACTTAGGGTCTCCAGCTGCTGGTGCATGCCAGCTCAGACCCTAGGTGCTGAGGAATATTGCCAGATTTTTTTTTTTTTAAAACCATTTGCAAAGGCATCACCTCATTATTCTTTGGCTACAGAGGGGTAGAATCCAGCTTTCCAGAACCATCTGTGGCCACCTTCCTTTATTCAAGACCTAACTTGTGCAATGGAGCCTGCAGGCACCTCTGACAGCGCWTCCATCTCTGTTACAAAAGGTCCATCCTGTGCATCGAGCAAGGCAGGGTTCAAATTGGGCAAAATACTCAATTAAAGACTATACCAGCCTGCATACATGAGAGGTGGCTTCTCCATCATCAGCACTGGCATGGAGAGCACCTAAAAGGGAGCAGGAGGCTCTGGAGAGGTGGGATGGAGGGTGCCAAGTTTAGCTGTGTGTGCTGGTACCCCCAGCGTGCTCACCTGCTGGTAGGGCTCTGCTGAGGATGTGTGCCCTCATATTTCCCTGGAGTTTCTAACTCTGGCAAATATGGTTGGGAATTTTTGTCATGAAGATAGCAAAAGACGCCCCTTCCTGCAGGGGTGATCCCTTCTAATTTCAGATTCTACTTCTGCAGGGACTGAACTGGTGTCAGATCATTTCAACATTTAATGCATTTGAAACAGTATTTTCCTTGTGATGGAGGAAAAAAAAAAAGTCAAAATTTTTTCCATCAAAATTAAATTTGCATGAGGAAGCCACTTGCCCTGGAAAACTTTGCTAAAGTTATAAACAACTTATCTAATAATCAGGAGTATTTGCTGCTGTGYCTAGTGCGCTGTTCCCAACTGCTGCTGTCAGCTCATGTGATTCTGGCTGAGGTGGGGCCAGTGCCACTCGTCAGCTGAATGCTTTGGGAAACAGTGTTGGGCCTCTGCAGGACAAAAATGTAAAGAATTAGAAAATGCAACAAAAAAAGAGAAATTACTGCTTTCTATGGATGTATAAATAAATTTGTTCCCTGCCCTATTTCGAGCCCCGGGTTACTCACACCCCTCGTGCCTGCGCAGGCACGGATGCAGCGCGTCACAAGCCCCGTGTTTAGCAGCGCGTCTCGGCTGCCAGCCCGCGGCTTTGGTCACGAGCCACGGAACTGGGGAGAAATAAATAAACCTTAGTTTCCAGCTCTTCCCTCTGACTTTTCTGTTTGTTGCGAGGGATCCTGGAAAAGGGACGCGGTGATGTCATGTGCTTACCTCCTTGCTGACGCGATGACTACAGAAATAGTTGGGAGCCCCAGCGAGGGCTGTGTCTTTCCTGGTCGAGGCTGGGGGGGGCTGTGGGCACTGTCCCCCTGCACCCCCTTGGCATCCAGCCCCCTGTGAGGGGGGCTGCATGGGGCACCATCTGTAAGGGGGGTTGATGGCTTCTATTTAATAGCATCGATGCGTGGAGTTTGACACTAGGATGGTGTCGCATGGGAGTACCGAAGCAAGGGGAAGAGGTGTAAGATGTGCTGTGAACAGCTGTCCCAGCTTCTCAGGGTTGCTGGTTTGCTCTGCAATCACATTTTGCCGGCGAAGAGGGGGGGTAAGGCACTGATTTCTCTCTAGGTTTGCTGCAGGCTAGCTCTGCCCGTGCAGAGGATGCTGAAGCAGGTGTGAATTGTATGCGCTTGCGTGGCTCAGGGGAGGTGAGACGGAAAACACCCACCTTCTCCTGGCTGCACAGGGGCTTTACCAGGGCTGCGATCTTGTTCGTACCTCTGTGTTAAGCCATTTTTGCTATTACACCTCCTCCCTTGGGGAATGGCCTTCTCGTTCTGCAGGTGAAAGACCAGAATTATTTATAGGCAGTTCTGTGGGGAGAAATGGTATAGAAAAAGGTTGAAATCATCCCTAGAGAGCTAGAAATGGTAGCTGAGGTGACTGAGAAAACATTTTTGTTTTTCTTTTGCATGTGCAAGTGTTTGCACATGTGCTCAAATGTGTTAACAGTTCACTGTGGGAAGGTGTCCCAGGGCATCCCTGCAACAGCATCTTTCCAGGTGGGGAACCCTGGCCCATGGTCAGGTCGAGGACTGGTGGAGGCATTGTGGGCTGCTCTTTGCTCTCCTGTTTTCCTCACTGGCTACATTAGCTGTATTTTTTGTCTCAGTTTCTCTCTCTGCAGCAGGGATAGTAATATGTAGTTGGATTGGATTGTGCATGTACGTTGGAGTACAGGCACGTTAAAGCTGCCTCGAAAATGTTCTAGCAGTACAGCTTTCTGCAGCAAAATGGCCAGAGGTGTAAAATCATTCAATTCCTTGAAACTTTTATCATTAAAAATAGTTGAAAACACATCATGTCTTTAGAGAAAGTTGAAGTGCTGCTTCTCCATAATGAATTAGAGTAAAATGGAAACAGGCAAAACCAAGTTTTGTAAAAAGCACTTGTAGGAAAAAAAGGGGGGAAAAAACCTCCAAAATAAAAAAAAACCCAAACCCAAATGTGCTGACTTTGGTAATTCTTAAAATGAGTTTTTCAATAACTTTGTTTTATGGCAAATCTTGACTTTTCTGTTGTTGTCACTGAGGATAAAAGGTACCTCTCCAGAGCTGCAAATTTGCAGAACGGTAATTCTATGCTCCAGCTTGTACTGCCCACTAGCATTAATAAAATACTTTGAGGGCTCTGTTCAGCTCCAGTTGAAATCAATTGCTATTATTTTGGAGCCCCAAGGCACAGCAATGCATGGTGTCGGTGAGCCCAGGGCTGCGATGGAGAGGGTGGAGGTGGCATAGGGAGCTACCAAGAGGGCTCATCACGCTGGTGAGTTCTGTACTCCAGACATGTGTCTGGCGAGGCTGAAACCCATAAAGTAACGGTGTCCTGGGCCCTGCCCTTGGTCCATAGCCAGGCACCGGAGAGCTGGGTAGGAAAAAGTTTGCTGCGTGGGGCAGGCGCAGCTGCAGGGATCCCTGCCCACATGCAATGTGCTAGGGCAGGGCAGCAGCACAGGGGAACATCGGGGATCTGAGGGTGGGAGGAGATGTAGGGTGTCTCCTGGGGGTGGGGTGGAATTGACCCCCCTACATCTGTCAGCAGACGTAGCAGCACCTACTTTGTTATTATAATATACAACTGGGGGCCCAGAGCTAATTGCAGCTCTAAATGACTTTTATTATGCTGTGGTTGCTCCTTGCCTGCTGTATTGAAACCAGATGCTCAGGTCATTAAATAGATATAAGCCAGGTGCTGACTGCCTTATTTAAGCAAAATACGAATTGATTTCCTGCAGGAGTGAGTGTGGTCATATATATGCCAGCACCCAAGAGTGGGATGAGATGGCTGGGGAGAATGGTGGCCATTGTGGCTTGGGGACCTCTGGTGAGGCTTTTAGTATTGCTTTGGGACTTGACTGATGGATTGACTGGATGCAAAGCTGCTGAAGGTTTGGGGGTGGTTGCTGTGCTCCAGAGCTGTTCCCCTGAGCATGTCACCAATGTGTTGCTACGCGTTTATAAAAGTGTCTCTGGATGAGACACCTGCCCTGCTGAAAGGCGCATGGATCTGACAGCATGGCACAAAGGTGACAAACCCTCAGCAGCATGTGGTGCTGATTCTGTGAGGATGCTGCGGTCTGGTCCCTAGATCAGGTCTGTGAGGTGTCTCTGTGCCTCTAGCCCAGTATTTTAACCTCACAAGTGGGGCTTTTTGTTGGAGGATTTCACTTTGAGATGAAAGGTTCTCAGTGACCTTTACCACGATCATGAGCACAGCAGGTAGAAATTAGAGTTGGTCATGAACAGAGCTAAGAGTTGCCCAGCTAACACCAAGGTGTTTCTGAAATAGCATTTCTCAACAATTTTGCGTCTGCATTCACCACTTGACTCATCTGTCATCACACAGCTGCCTGTGCCAGCAGCAGCTCCAGATGGGAAAGCGCTTGCTGCCGTTCCCTTCTGCAAGTGCTCGTGTTTGAGCCCTGGAGGAACTGAGCTGCTGCCAGCAATTACAAGCAATTACAGTTAGTAGTTCCTGGCTCGTGCCAAACACTGCCAGCAGTGCTCAGCCTGTCCTCACCATCCTGCGCAGATAGAGGGGAGATGCTGCAGACGCCGAGGTGATGGAGCTGCCGGTGCCTGCTGCTCTCAGCTCTTCATGAAGCCTTTGGCGAGTGTCACAGGCATCACAGCCTGCTGCAAACCGCGTTGTTCTCACCAAGAAGTGGATTTCTTTCCTTAAGGGCAGCTTGGGGTGGGTTCTGTGGGGTTATATGAAATTGAGGGGGAGATTGGAGAGAGCTGCTTGCTATTTGGCTGGGAAGGCTGAACCTGGGTACCTGGAAGCCTCTTGGAGTAGTATCAGACCTCAGGTTAGACTAGGGCAAAGCCGTGACAGCCTGGACTCGGGCTTTGCTCAGTCATTCTTATTGGAATCAAAGAGCAGTGGAAAACCCACCATTTTCATGCAAGAATTCCCCCTCCCCAAGCACTGCTCCATCTGCCCTCCTAGGCTACAAAGATGCTTTTTTTCCTTTCCCGGTATTTATGCTGGGTGCAGTTGTGCCGCTCTGGGTCTCGGGAATGATTCCGTCTCAGTAGGAGCTTGGTATGATGTCAATGTTTCGAGTGGGTGAAGCAGAGGAGGCAAAAATAGACATTTAGACATTTTTCCAGTTAGGCCTTTTTGAAAAAGAATATTTATAGCTTGGTGCATAAACACAAGCTCTCTTTGTGAATCTGCTACCAATTGCAACGCACTGCTCAGCCAGCACATTACCCCTCGGACCCTTGCACTCTCAGGCTTAGGACCGACCTAGGTGGCTTTGACCTCCTCGCAGCAGGAGCCTCCGTCTCCCCATTCCACAACACAGCGCTGGAAGCGTTTTCCAGTCTAGGCGCGAAGTACCCGCAAAGATCTCGGGGTGCTCGGGGGCTGGGTCCCTTGCAGCAAGCCATCCTGGCTCATCTCCAGGGTGTGGATGCAGCACACTGGAGTCTGAGCCACAATTTTGTGATTAACTCTGAAGCATAATGAGGGCTGTGACCAGGATCATTTTATCAGGCCACTGGGTGCCGAAGGTCCAAATCACTGCATTTCACTTCACCTCTGTTTCCCCATCTGTGGAGTTTGGATAATGGCCTTTAACACACAGTTTAAAGTGCTTTGAGACTTTTTCCACAGCAGTGCTACCAGAACCACTTCTCAAGGTCTGACCTTGCTTGCAAGGAGTTTTGGGTCTCTGTTCACATCATGTGGTGTTAAAGCTTTCTAGCTACTATTTTCTCCACTGTTTCAGCAGGAATGGAAGGCCAGATGTATGTGGCAGCTGAAGAGGTTTTCAGAGGCCAGCTCTTCAAAAACTTTATTTTTCAAGAAGACTGTCCTGCTGCCATTCTGCAAGAAGCACTGGCTATTTTTGTCAAAGCTCTTCATTGCACTCGGCAATCTGAACCGCAGAGGGATGGTGCCCTGAAGGGCTTCGTCGTGTGATGCTTGCCACAGTGGCTGGGGTTTATATTTTTGCATTTATGGATGTGTTGTGATACAGCTTGGTGGAGGGTTAACGCTGACTTCTGCAGAAGTAAAACTCCCAGGTCTTTGTGATACGAAAAAGATGTGTGGGCAGAAAGGTGGGGCTGATAATGTCTAGATGCCGTGGGAGTCTGCAGGTGGATGGTATTCTGTGCCTTGCAGGATCGGGCTCCTAGGATCCAGGGGGATTTAACTTTTGCACCTTAGGCTTAAAGGCAGGAAAAATAACCCTGATGAGCAACGGGCTGAAAGCCTGGCAGTGTCTGTGCTCGCCGTGACACGCGGCTCCGAGGGTGTGGCTCCAAAACGTTGCCAGACATCCCGATCTCGCCTCAAACTATTTTTCATCAAACCTTGGTCAGATCTCTGGCCCGCTCTCCAAGCTGCTTGAGCGGAACAATAAACTCCATTCCTATGGCTTGTCTCACACTGCATAGTTATGTGCCGGCTCATCAGGTTCCCCGCGCGGTGCCTGCAGGCTTGKTGCAAGCTCCCAGGTCGGCGCTGCCTTCCTTGCTCGTGCATCCCAGCCCCAGCAGCGAGTGCCTCCGCTGCATCAGCGATGGCATTTTGATTCCTCCCTTGCAGATGCAAAGTCTGGAAAGGTTTAGTACACCAGCCCTGTTTGGGTTTCCTGAACTGCTCAGGCCTGAGCTCTGCATCGAGCTGTAAGCTCTGGGTGCAGGAAAACTCTCTGGGTGGCTCACAGATGTTATTTGCAGTCCGTGGGTACCGAGGGGTAGCTTGGAAATGCAGTTCCACCCCCAAAACCCATCCGCTCCAGTGAAACCAACACTTCTATAGGGATTTTGCTGTGTTCCTGCTTGTATTTGGGTTCAAGGCTCATCTGGATATTGTAGCATGGATAGGGATCATGGGAATGAGAGCCCAAATGCTGTAATTCCAGTCTTCCCAGGCTGATCGTTCTTCTGTTTCTTTTCTATCCCTGTTCTCTCTATCTCCATCTTTCAGCTGAGCTGCTTGTTAGCACAGCAAGGACAGGAGCAAAGCTTAAAGGCTGAATAAGATTTCCCTGGCTCAAATGTAAGGGTGAATCCCTGTTCCTCATTCTCACAAAACTCCAGGGGTAGCCACCTTTAGTCCCTGTCTTCAGTGGGTGGCATTTGCTTCTCCGAGTCCAATCTTACTTCTGCAGTGGGAATTTTGGGTGTGCAATTTGGGTTGAACAAGGGATTTTTTTCCACTTTTCTCGTAATGGAAATTTCTTACTAGCTAAATGAAACTGTTAGATGCTTTTTTAAAGTTTTCTTAATGCACAGTAGATGCTTTCTTAAAGCTGTTACAGTTTCTTGGTAGAAATCTGAAAACCACAAACTGATTTTGGTTTGGTTTTGACCACAGATTTTCAGTTTTTAAATAGATAAATAAAATACCTCTTCCCAATGAGCCTGGGGAAGGAGAGCTGGACTTTCTCCTAGATCTTTAGCTGTGCTGGTATGAGACTCTGCATTACCTGTTTAGAAAGAATAGCATCGAAAATAAGTAACGCCGCCTCTAGAAAATGCAGATCATCTGTTGAGCTGAAGGAGCACAGGCCGTGAGCCTGTTCCAGAACTGCGGTCCTTGCTTAGGGGGAAGCTCCCACTCCAGTGCTATTGCCTTTTTTTTTTTTTTTTTTATAGTGATGATTAGGGTAATGTGTGAGCAGGTTTAGCTGAAGATTTGTGGCAAGCCTGGTTTGGAGGAGTGCACATATGGCTGTCCAGGGCAGAGCTGCAGAAGGGTCTGCCTACCCTACAGTCCTTTTTCAGAGCAGATGTAATGTTTGCTCTGCTGGGAGCAGGGAAGATGGATTCTGCTGTAGTGGCAAAGCTAGGGATGAAGAGGCTGATTTGGTACGATGCAGCAGCATCCTCTGAGATGGGGTGTGCTGGTGGGACTGCCGTGGGCTGAGGGGGTACCAGCCCACTGCTCCCTGCAGCGTGCAGAAGTGGGGAGCTGCTGCAGGGGGGCTGGGGCTTAAACTGCTGATGGGGTTCAGAGCTTAAGAACACCCGTGGTGGGAGGGAGGAGGCCATCAGATCACTCAGTCATGTCTGCAGAGGTGGGACCAGCTGCCCTCCTGGGGCATTGCAGTCCTACGTCTCCCCATCTGCCTCTGTGCTCTGCTTGACTGCACTGACTGCATGCCAGGGGCTAGTGGGGGCTGCCCATGCAGGAAGAAGAGTCGTGGCAGTTTTATTTTAGCCCATGGTCCTCTCCATATATGACAGATTACTCTTTACAGTCACCAAGAGCCAGAATCAGACCTGTTGCTCTCCAAACACAACTCCCTAAATGCCAGTGAGATGCCAAAGCCGTGATGGAGGATGGCACAAAAGGCAGCAGCTGGGAAAAGTCTTTTGATTTGCAATCAGGGCTGACAATTCTTGCAGGACTCCTACTTGGGGGTGGGGAGTGGTTGTGCCCAGACCTCACACGAGGACTTGCCAGCCTCTCGGTAGGGTGCGTGGAAGGCCGTTCTGCTGAAGCTCTTCTGTGGTCAAAAGATTTCCCCCCTTGGCGCTGGTATCCTAGGCTCCCTTTTAGCAGCCTCAGTAGGTAGATGACATTCCAGCCGCCCACAGAAATTGTCAGTTGAAGGCAGCCAGAAGACTGGGGAATTTATTAAGTCATGTGCCTGTCTACCGTTGCATCCTCCACTTGGTGCTGCAGAGCAGAAGAGAGCTTGTCATGTTACTGCTGTGCAAGACGCTTTGTCCCTTCGTGGCTTTCTTGTTTGTTTGACTACGTTGGACTTTCGAGAGTTTATGAAATGCTTTAAAAAGAGCAAACGGTGATCTTGCCTGCAAAATTCAGCAGAGGTAGCAAGACATCCAGGCCCTTCTTAGAAGTTGCTGTCTGAAGGCAGGGGGTTTAAAGGGAGCAGATCCTGCCACTCTCAATCTACAGCCCTGCCCTATGAGTGCAGTAAACTCATAAAAACATGGTATAAACTCCTCTGGGAATCTGCCAGCCCCGTGTATGTCGCTGCAGTAGCAGAGCCTGTGTGCACCAAGATCTCTTTGCATCTCCACACCAAGGCGGTGAACTGTGTGGGTCTGCACTGCAGCCACGGGCAGCAGCAACCACTCTAGCAATGACCTGAGCTGAGAATTTCTTCTCTCAAAGGGGTTGTACCTGAATTTGGGGTGCTTTATAGCAGGGTGACAGCCAAGACAAGCCCTTCTCTGATGCTCACCATGTCAATTCTCTCTGTTTTCCTTCTAACTATGCATTGATCCATCAGCACATTTCCTGGAAGATGCTCAAGCAATTAAATTGCTATTGATCTCTCTGAGCTGGAAGCAGGCTCTGCTATTAGCTGAGGCTGTTAGCAGGGCCGTGGGGACCTCAGCATGTTGGAGCTGAAAAATATGCTCGGGGAACAGAAACTCTCTGTGGCCGCCCCAGCCGTTCTGGGCTGCTGGCCAGACTCCTTCAGGCGGATTAATGGCAAAGTACAATGACGATAACGAGAGCGATCCTTTCCAACAGAGAGCTAATCC
This sequence comes from Oceanodroma leucorhoa, assembly GCA_030449065.1. Lineage (NCBI taxonomy): Eukaryota > Metazoa > Chordata > Aves > Procellariiformes > Oceanodroma > Oceanodroma leucorhoa. The sequence continues at coordinate 2,176,178 of JASVER010000061.1, forward strand.
ACAGCGAGCAGGGCTCTAGACTTGCTGAATCACTCTCTAATGGATAAACAGGGATGCTTCGCACTCCAGTGTCTAGACGAAGTGGGGTGCGCAGGGAAAGGTGTTGCTGCGAAAAGCCGGGCAGTTTGCGGTGGGGCCACATGGACGTGTGTCAGCGCTTCCACTAGAAGCTCTCTCCCTGGAGGATCTGATAGCGCAATGATGCAGGAAGGATAGGGTGAGCCTCTATAAAACCTGGGTGATGCAGGAGTTAGAGGAGATTTGTAATGGTGGCCTTGAAACCAGGTGACAGCAGTTGTGGTGTTTTGCCTGTCTGCACAACGGTGTGATTGGAAAGTGACGTTTGCCTGGCAAGCGGGAGGGAGCAGAGGTCGCGTCACTCCCCAGGGAGTGGAGGTTATTGCTTGCTTTGATTGTTATGGGAAAGGCTTGCAGAATCCAGCGTGCGATGCTCTGTTTTGCATAGAGCTTTGGCTGTAGCTTAGCATGGAAAAATGCATCTGCTTGGACAGGCTGGTCTGAGTGGACCCCTGAGGAGCCTCTAGTCAGTGGGATAGGGAGATCTCGTAGTGAGTTTGGTGCTTGCAGCCACGCAAACTCTGCTTTCCCCATAATGATGCAGTAGGGTGGGTGAAGATTCATGCTTTCCCCTGTCTTTTAAAACTGTTTTCTACCCGTGAAAGAGGTTTTGTGGTGAAGGCAGTTGGCTGAGGAACGCAAGTCTGTTCCTGCCCCTGCAACAGAGTCRGTTCCTTCATCTGGTGTAAGTGTAGCCAGGCTGAGATGAATCCGGGCTTTGTGGAGGTTGGTGGCATTTGGCATGTCCCTGGTGCAAGAGTCTTTGCTGGGACATGAGCAGACGCAGCRGTTTGGTGCCATGGGAAAATGTTCAGGCCCAAACTGAGGGAAGGGCCATGGGTCTGGGGCTCAGAGAGAAACCATGAGATACCCCAAGTCTGAGACRCATCCTGGATGTCATTTCCAACTCCTCCTCATTTCTAGGGCATTTGGGGTGGCATTGGTACAAGAACATAACATCCAAGAAAATGCATTTTTTGACCTAAATATCTGTTTTATGGGGGAAAAACAAACCAGTTTTAATTAAAGCCAAAGCTCAGCGGGATACTCTTCACCGCAGATGGCCGTTACTCCTCTAGTGACATTCCTGGTGCGGTCACACTCAGCTTAGCCATGCAGAACAGCTCTAGGTCTCACATGCCTTTGTGCTGACTTTAACCTTAAACAGCTCCATTTAYCGAGCTGCTGAGGACCCGTCAGCTTCCGATCCAGCCTCCTGCTTTGCTGCCTGCAGGTGGGCTGGCCCGGGGCTGAGGAGGCAGAGCTGGCAAGCAGACATGGCAGCGGTTTCTCCAGCCAGGGACTGAGAGGTGGGATTTGAAATAGGTGGAGAGTGAGTCTTCATGCAGAAGTGAACTTCACTCCAAAATTTGGCCAGACCTTTTGCTTCCAGCACCGCAAATGAGGCAGATCAATTATTCTGAAACAGAAGGTAAAAATTATGGGTTTGATCCTTTGAAGATAGCTCCCCGGGCTTTGTTCCAGCCTCTCAGTTTGCACTGCAGCTGATGCGCTCCGTGCTGTGGACTCCCTCCGGGATTAAAAGCATCCTGCTGTAGAGCCTGGAGCCAAGGGGGTTGTGGCTGACATGTTTGTTTTGGTGTCAAACCCCCTTGGGCCTGACCCTGCAGCCTGATTCATGTTGAGGTTGAGCTCCCCCAGCCCTGTGGTCTTCTCGGTTGGTTCACGGGGAGAAGTACGGGTGTCCCAGGCTGGGGACATCAAGGTTGCTGCACGTTAATGCTCTTGAGATGTTGGCTATACAGTCAGTAAACCCCAACTCTAGCCCTGTGAAACTGAAAAAAGACCAGAGGTGGGTGGAGGAAGAACCAGAGCCTGTGGTTAAGGACAGGACAGAATAGGAAAAACTGTGTTTAACCCTTCCCTGAACTGCATTTGGCTTGTGAAAGCGGCTCGGTTGCTCCCTGGTTTTAGGCTGGCATAAGTTAACCTTGTTAAAGAAAGCAAAGAGATAATGAGGGCTGAGGGGTATCTAATAAAAGATGAAAGAGCAGAGACAAACCATGGCAAATCCCTCAATTTCTTGAGGCTGCCGGCATCTCTTGSGGTTCAGAGGAGCAGCAGGTGAGGGCTGGGCAGGAGGATGAGCTCCTGCACTTGGAGCTCATCTTTTCAGAGCTTGAGACTTGCAAACACGGGGGATGGAGGAGGCACTCACAGCATTGGGCTTTCATGGCCTCGCATACTGGAGTGACCTGGGTGGTGACCCATGTGGTGGAGGTTGGTGTGGGGCTAAGCCCCAGGCTAGCTCGGTGGTCAGCCTCTGCCTGTGTACCTGGGATAAATGGGGGGCCAGGCAATAGGTGGAATTTAAGATGTCTATATTTACTTTTTAGTTATCTCTTATTACTTCCCCCCCAAAAAAAAGAAACTAATTTTATTTGATCTGTCTTAAAGGTCAAGATGTGCAGGCTGTGCTATCAAACAGACACCTGGCAGGAGCTATGCAAAGTTTCCTTTCGGTGCCCCAAGACACCRAATATGCATATGGGAAATGCTCATTTCTGACAGTCACAGCAGCTCTCGGTGCCTCTCCTGTCTGTTTATCTGCCAGCATTTACACTGCGTTTGTAGCTCTGGGGATTTTTTTCCCAAAATGTGGAAAGAAGCCCATGTTTACAGGGTGCAGCTGCCCCAGCAGTGGGATGGGGCTCCAGGACTTGCTGAGGTGGGTGGTGCGAAGTGGGGGCTCTCACACCTCTCTGCCTGCTCTTCCCTTTGACCAGCGCCGCTCAACAGYGCGATGCCAGTGTGAGGGCTGGGATGTGAGGAGCATCTGGGGATCAGACCTTATATCACTTCAGAGCAATACCTGCAAAGGTTTGTGATACATAAAGCTGGTATTAAGTTCATTGCAACAGCTCAGCTACTCCTGTAAGCCTCAGTTTCTGCCACATGTGTCCCTGTTGCCACAGGCAGGAGCACAGCAATGGGCTCTCCAGGACAGCCCCTAACACTGCTACAGTCCCTCTCCTGCCTGGACACATCCCTGCGTTCTTTTCTCTCCTGCAGTTTCCTGCTGCTCTCCCAGCCGGTTTTTCACACTGTCTTGTTTTCATACAGATCCCTCCATCCCACCACCCTGAGGCTTGCCCAAGCCTGTGCTCATGCTCCCACAGCTCTGCAGGTGCTGGTGGCACTCCTGGGAGCAAGTCGGTGACAGTTTTGAGTGCTAAGATGCCCCATGTGCTGTGCTCCCTGGGCACTGCACCCCGGGACAGGGACTAGGGCTACATAGGAAGAGATTTTCCCAACTACTGTATTTCCCGACAGTTCAGTATCTTTTCCTGCAGCAGGACACGCTGAGACTGGTACAAGTTTTCTGASGAAGAAGCAGAGCCAAGAAGCAGAGAAGGAGCCCTGCCTGGGAGGGACAGTCCCGTAGTGACCTTCTGCCCCCGATCCCACCGCAGGGAGGAGAAACCTTTCTTCAAAGTTATGTCAGAAGAGGGATGTGCTGAGGAGAAGTTTCACTTCTTCAAACAGCTGGCTTTTGGACAATTTCCAAATGAGTTCTGGTGATGAATAAGCACTTTCGCCCTGGAAAACTCTTCCTCCCCCTCCCTGTAGCAGCGCAGTCCTCCAAGACTAATGGCCACATTGCCCGAATTCCAGGCGAGCCACCTCGTCTTCCCTCCCCATCCCTTCGGTGCAGGCCAGTTGCCCTGGCCTGACGCAGTTTTTCTTGGGGACAGAAGTCTCCTGGGAGCTATGGGTGCCTCATGCTGGGCAGAAGGACCCTCTGCAAGCTCCCAGCCAAAAGCCACTGCATGTTTTCTAACATTTCTCTTCGTGGATTTGCACCTCTGGTCCTGTGGCTGGTGACCAGCTGGGGTCACACTGAGTGCAGCTTCTTTTATAATTTGACTGAGGTCATCTTAAATGGGGTTGTGTCACCTGCTCCTTTGCTTTGTGGCAAACCAGGGCTTTCCCAYTGATGTCAGCGAGGGTGTGGGTATCCCAACAGCATCAAGACCAATATCTCCTGCCCAGGGCTTTTCCCTGACCCTCCAGGGTGACTGAGTATCTCCCCCATGTGCAATCTCTGGCCATGAAGGAGGCATTTCTCTGCCTCCTGTTTGCAGCATCCCACTGTGCTGTTGTCCAGGCATGACACCAATGTACTTGCAGAAACTTTGCTGGGGCTGGTTTGTTTGTAAAGTTGTTGGTGTTTCCTGGGCCTTTCAGGCTCCAGSTCTCTGCCTTTCCTCCCTTCTCTTTCACTTTTGCCTCTTCTTTTTTGATATTTTTTTGCATCTGAGGTCTAAAAGGGTGACTCCCAGCTGAGGAAAGCTTGCAAGGACATAATCCAGGCCTTTAGCAAAAGCAGTCATTAAACATCTATATGCAGTTTCCCCTAAAAGAGGTAATGGGCATTGCATTAAGAGGCGGGGTAAAGCAGAATATCCATAAAGCAATATAGCTCTMATCATACAGAGGATAAAAATGGGCAGGAAAACACTCCCAGGGAGTCAGTCCCTGCYGCAAGTCCCAGCAGATAATTGTGTTTTTGCGGCATGCCTTGAGCGTTAATATTAAGGGATATTTTGGACTGAGAACCGGGAACTGATCCCAGCGTGCTGTAGCCTTCATGAGAACTCCTGGCAAGCGCTCGCTCTTCTTGAACAGAAAATATTTGCAAGTCCCACTGAGCTGCCTTCCTGCGGGGAGCAGTGGTGAGGACGCCGGGCTGTGTGCGTGGATATGTCCCTCTCTGCTGGGCTGGACGGGGCTCTGTGAGCACCCAGCCCAGACGGTTCATTCACCATAGGGTCACGGAGCCAAATGCCAGAGGTTTTCTCTCTGAAATGCAATCTTCTTACGAAACCTGGTTTGTGCAATGGGGGATTGGTTTTCCTACCATGACCTGCTAAATGGCAGGGTTTGATCTATGCAGCGGGCTGGGGAGCRGGCTATGAGCAGAGGAGGAAAAGGGGAAAATGGTATGGACTTACTAAGTGTCTCCTCTGTCCTTGCCCTGGCTGAGGTCCTGCTCTGCTGAAGAGATTTCTGCACCAAACACTCTGGACTCTCACTTTGTATTAATTTGAAAGAAAAATGTGTGTCTAAATCTCAAAAACAACCTCCGTAGTGCCTAAATTCCTTCTGAAAGTGGGTCTGAAGTGGTTCTGTCACTGGTGGGGGGTGACTTTTCTTCCTTTCCTTTGGCTGTCTGCAAGTCTTGGGTGGCTCCGCAGAGAGGGAGAGCAGGTGCCTCTGCTCCGAGACAGGTAAAAATGGCTCCTCTTCGGAAGGGGTCGAAGCTGGGGATGAATGCCCCACTTAGATGTTGGGTTTTTTTAATCTAATCTGAAACAAGGAACCCAGTTTTGGCCAGCGGTTGGATCCAAACACCGTCTCTGTTTCAGGACCTGTCCCTGAGAGCATCCCCGGTTTTGCTCAGTGGAAAACTCATTAGCGACGTGTTTGATGAATGAGGCTTTGTTACGAYGCAAATATTTCAGAAACCAGCAAAGCCCTGCTGGGTTATGTAGGATTTCTTGGTGCTACATAAACATCCAGGAGGGTGAGTGAGCAAGCTGGTGGGTGGTGCTGTCGGTGCGTAGCTGCCGAGCGCGGCTCCGCGCAGCCTTTGCTGTTTTTCCTGTAACCCTTTTAGACTTCCTGAAGCGCTCGTTGCTGTGGCAGCAGGGGCAGTTTGGGCTGCAAGAGTTTGTGAATGAGCACTTTGGTAAGGCAGGGGAGGGGGAGCGCCCGGGGGCCGTGCGGGCAGGTGCCATGYTGCCTCCGCCGCAGCCCTGCAAGCCCCGCGGCCTCCGACCGCGGCTCCCGTCCCAGGCTGCTCCCGAGCAGCCCTTCCGATGCGTGGGGGGGGTCCGTCCAGTTTGTTTCTCAGTTTGGGCTTTGACCTCGTGCCCCCACAGTTTTGCTTTCAGATTCCAATCAACTTGGATAAATTTTTTTTTTTCCAGGCTTTTTTTCCCCACAGTTCCCTCATGTTAAGGGGAACAGAATCTGGGGTCTAAATTCTTTACTTTCTCAAACAATTAGTTTCATATTGACTTAAGTGCAAATATGCTCTCTGCAATCCAATGTAAAGACCTGCAGAGCCAACAGCTCCTTCAAAGTGCTTTGCAGTGTTAAAATGAAGGACTAGACCCTGCCTCCTGCCCYGATACTTGTGAGCAGCTACTCAAGTGCGTGATCCCAACGCTACTGAACACCAGCCCAGTGTCAGAACAGGTCATCAGGGCTCCTTGTGTAATTGCACTCATCAGCTGAGCGAGGCTGACACATCAACTGGAACAGAGCATGAGAAATGAAGCTCCTTTCCCTGGAGGCGGTGGGCTCTGCATCGCGCCGGGGGCTGCTCGGGCCGTGTCAGCCCGGTTTGCTGACGGCAGGTTTGCGGTTCTGTGCTTGGCTGCTCTCGGCAGCGTTTGCCTCTGGCCCTGGCAGCGCTGAAGGCGCTGGGCACATTACCCCGACCTTCTCACGTTRCAGGGCTTTTTTTCACTGGAAGCTATAAAAAGCCTGTAGTGAAATTAAAACCACAATAGCTCCTGACTTTGCTGGAGGGATGTTTCTTTTCCTTTATACATGGAGAGGAGGATGAGGAGCGGGGATGTGTGTGGCTGTGCAAGGAGTCTGTGTGAGTGCACCAGAGGGAACGAAGGCTGYTGGGGTTGTGTCCGCCCATCCGTGTTCGACTCCTGCTCTAACTCCCCAGGGCACCATGTCTCCTTACTTAGCAAAGTGCCTAAAGTTAGGTGGGACAAATCTGGACCACTGAGTCATTTAAGACCAAACGTCGAGTGTCACATAAGCAGAGACCCTCAGAGGTACTCCTGGGTCTCTGCTTATTCTCCAGCCATGCTTTCCTGGGCATGAGGCATTGCTGGTCCAGATTTGACTGCATCTGCAGGATATTTCTGGCAGAAGGGGCCTCTGCCTATGKGGGATGGTTTGTCACCACTTCTATGTAGCTTGTGACGCCTCCCTCTTTCCCTTCCCCTCTGCTGATGTTTGTCCATTGCACATGTTCATGTATTGTGGACCAGCTTCAGGAAGGCGACGCAGAGCCCTCAGGACTCCCCAGACCGCTGGCTGTTAGAGCCCCCGCCATTTCGAGATGGTGAGCTGGAGAGGGGACAGCAGGCACGCTATTAATAAGGCAGAACATGTAAGGAAGAGAGAGGATGCGGAGTGAGGTCCGTTGGTGGAAATAGCAATGGAGAATATAGGAATATGCGTCATGTCTTCCAAAGAGTGGTGGGATGCCTTGCTGAGTCCCATGAATTCCCATGTATTTAAACTAGTGGTGTCTCTTGGAAATAAGCCAAAAAAACCCTGAAGTTGAACTGTTGAAAAAGTTTACTAGGATTTTTTTTACCCCTTTGGAAAATGTCAGTTTCTTGAAATCTTTCTGATCGGGAAACAATTTTGTCCAGGTGGTTTCTGAGTTTGAGTGGACTGTCAGAGTGGACACCCAGACTGGCCCTGGGATGGGAGCTGCACCCAGGCGTACCCAGCTCTGTGTGCTTTGAGTTGAGGTCTGCCATGCCCACCTTTGTGAGATGTCCACATTGCCCCTAGCTGTTCCTGGGAGGGATGGTGAGAAGGCCTGAAAAGGGTGAAGGATGTCCCAGATTTCACCAAAAAAGCCCTGGAACCAAACCACGCATGGGAACCTCATTTTGTTCCTATAAATTACTGTTTCTCAAGCTGTYGGAGCTGCAACACCATGAGATGACCAGGCTCAGGAGGAAAGGACTGTAGATTCCCCCTGGTCCACAGTGCTGGGGAAAGACGGGGATTGCCCAAGTAGGAGAGTCTCCTGGAGCAGCCTGGCTGCTTCMTGGGTAATGTCCTGCCCCAAGGGATGCTGCAGAATCCTCTCATCTTCTCATTGTCTCAGCTCTTGTTTCTCCCTGGGCTGGCAGGACATGGAGGTGCTATGGTGGCAGATTTTTCTCACTTCTCCTTTGCAGGCCCTCTTTGCTACCTCCTTTTCCCAGCTGTGACCTCTCGGTGGTGACATGTATCCCTCTGCTCACCCGCTCCCCGGAGCACGCCGTACTTTGCTTGTATCTGTTGTTCCAGCTGTGTCCTGCCAGCACAACCCAAGGCGCAGCTTCATGAATCACCACCCAGCCCGCGGCGTGCAATGAATTGAACTGTCGCCATCCGTCGCAGGGAGACGTGACCTTTGAGGAGGCTTTGKGGGGGGGCAGCGATGCCCTGTGGGGAATGGCGTGCCCTGCTGACGCTCCAGCACCCTCTGTGCCTTCTGGCTTCAAATCCCCGGACACCTCCGGGAGCTCTGGCTGCTCCTGGCCTCTCCATTCCCGTTGCTGCAAATGTGGCAGAGGGAAACCTCATGTCTGGCAGCTCAGGATTTATCTCTGCGTCCTGCAYGGGGCCAGGGCCAGCTGGGGTGAGAGATTATGGTGCAAGTTGTCTGCTGGGAGATGCGGAACGCTGTGCATCTCSTGCATTTCTGCACAAGGCTTTTCACTCAAAAATAATTCCCAGCCTTGCTAAGCCACAGGTCTCCTTCGCACAGAAAGCTAGAAGTCTGCAGCGGAGATCTTGTGACAGTAATTTGCCTCCAGCYGTGGCCTCGGTTACATCCTCTGAACACCACCAGTGGTAGCCTAGCTGTGCAGGGCCATTGCTTGCTCCCGGGTGAACCTGCCTTCACGCCTGTCTCCTCTGGTAGCGAATGCCACCACGGGCTGGAGGCCATCCGTCTAAAATTGGTCCCGAAACCAAATGGCGTGTGGAAAATTCAGGTGACAATCAAATGGAAAAGACAGCAGCTATATGTTCAAGAACTATGGGTATCACTTGGTATAGCTGGGTCATACAGCAGTATGCTGCATAGGACTAACTGGGCTTCCAGCTGGAAAACCTGGGTAATACGTATTACAATAATTTATTTAGACAATAAATACTGGTTCTTCAAGAGGTACACAGCGAACAGGGTGGATGCTYTCCACCCTTTTAGTCCTTTTCTCTTTGAAAGCCTGAATCGGTGCAGGCTGTGCCCTCAGCAGCTTGCAGGTAGCCCCTCATTGCTGCATCTGCTCTTGAAGCCAAAGGCTTCAAAGGCTGGTTCCACACAAACTGAGCCCCTGGTTTGCAATAATGGCAGTTACAGCTTTTATAAAATACAGTATACCCACACTCATGCTCAGGTATTTGATTTTTCTACTTCTAAAGAAGGGGAGAAGTGAAYAAGTACTATGAAAGCTCTTGTTGCTTGGTGAGGTTGGAGAGACTGGAAGATGTAACGTGAATGCAAACGTCTGGTTCTTGATCATAAGGGCAAATCTGTGTGGGCACAGCCCTTTGTAAAGTCTAGGGTGGAAGTGAAAGACACTTTTTAAAATYAAATATCAGTGCTTTTCAACTGCAATTTAAATTTTGGAAAGGGTCTCTCTCTTTAGTAGTCTGAAGGTAAGGACATTGTTGTCTACATTGTTGTGGGATTTCCAGTGGGCAGGTTGTACTTATGGGGCCATTAGTGCTGGAGGAATCCAACCTTCTCTGAATTGTGCTTTTTCTTTCCATCCCTTCAYTTTCGGGCTCTGTTTTTGCTTAGGACCTGGGTGATCTGGGGAAGGGGTGTGTAGATGGGCAGAGAGGAGCTGAAGGACAGGCACACAGAGCCTCAGAAGTTGAGACCCACCTTCTTATTTGTGTCTTTTCACTTGTGGCATCCAAGGGCTTGTTGTCCTGCTATGCTCCACTAAACCTTTTCATCTGGTTTCTCTTTCTTTTTTCATATAAAAAGTTTTGAGGGAGGTGGCTGGAAATATCCCAACGTGGTATGGGGGGTTTGGAGAAGTCCCCAGATGCTTCAGGGGAGCTCCAAGTGGCAGATGTTTTGAGAGCCATTACTGAACCAGTTCCTCAGCATGGAGCTAGGGGGAGGTACCGTCTTTCAGATGAGATAAAATCAAAGTCCTTGTGACCCTTAAAAATTCTTTTTGCAAGAATAGAGATGTTAAGACCATTTTTATGGTCAAATATTTSTACACGTTCCTAGTAACTTTGGTCCCAGCTATCGGTGTCCTGTAGTATTAGAACATCTGCTACTTCTTCCCCAGAGATGTCTGTGCTTTCTTTAGCACTGTGCGATAGTTACAGGAGAGATACTATATTCAGTATCTTTCAAGCAATTCAGGAACCTGTGGGATGAGAGGCATTAATTATGTAAATGACAGTGGTGGGGGATTTTCATGGACAGGAGCAAGTGATTCACTGAGGAGTTCCCTTCTGTATCGCCCACATGTGCTGCTCTAGTTCCTGCTCTGGCTTCCTTATGTCAAGTGAAAGGGTTGGTCTGACAGCAAAGAGGTTTGAAAAAAATCCGCCTTGGGGGGAACTCCCACAGTGGTGCAGGATGGAGACGCYGTATCTGGCACTGTGCTCCGAGCCCAGCCTGGCTGGCAAGCAGGGAAGGCACGTTGTGGTGGCCAGTGCTGCCTGTAGGCAACTTCCCAATCCTGTTGTGGCACCCTGAACAGATAAGGGCAAGCAGATGCAGAAGTGAGATGATTTTCTTGGCCCAAAACATGCTATCTGGGATTCCCTCTAGAAATGCAAAATCTTTTGCTTTTGCCTCAGTGCAGTTTTATTTTCATCTCTGCAGGAGAACAAGCGATTAAAACCATTAGCACGAAGTGTTTAGAAGATGTTGCCATGAACTATAGAAGAACCAACACGTAATACATTAGTCCCAACACCCCGCTGTYGAAATGAAAGCATCTCCCAAATGGTGCTGTACTGCTGTCGTAACGTTTGAACCCCAGCCAGTCTCACCACCTCGCTCTTGCAGACAGCTAGTTTTGATGTGTGGGGGTTTCTCTGCGAGCACGGAGTTGTGAGGAAGTCACTCAAGTGTGCAGGTGGTGGGAAATGGACCACGAGCTCCCGGGGGGGCTCCGGGGATGTGGGATGCAGCAGGCTGGAGCATCGATGCTGTAAGCGGGCGCGATGGGAGAGGTGGCCACAGCACGCTTGGCTGAGCGGGGAGGGCAGCCSTGAAGAGCAGGACTCAATCTGCAGTCACCCTGGGACTCCTCCACCCTGGTATATTTTTGTTGTTGTTTCCTCTTCTCCCTGGTAAACTCATTTTCCTCCAGAAACCTGCATTTCACCATGCATGTGTTTTTAATCACATGCATGTGGTGAAGAAAACAACCAGAGGTGTTATGTGTTACAGCCTAATTCGTGGGCTTTTTTTTTTTTTTTTTTTTGTGGGGCTGCTGCTCCACACCTAAGGCTTCTTGGCTTTGATTTTTCTCTTTCATGAATCAGGTCTCGGGGGAGGAAACTGTTGGATAATACAGCCATTTGTTTTGGCAGTTGCCTGCGGGTGCTGGCCCTCCAGCCTTCCTGAATATGTACTCAGATGTGAACTGCTCAGCCCAAGGGGTCGGCAGGGCCTTGATCTTTAACCTTAATAAAAAGCCAGTCRAAATAACAATAAGCAAAGGAACCAGCTCGCTGGTGTTCGCTGTGCTCTGCCAGCTCTGAAATGCAGACAGAGGCCAGCACAGAGCTGCCTCCTCCGAGAGAGACCTTGTCTCAAAGTTGGGGTTCCTCACACTTCGAGGTCTACCACTGCCTAACCCCACAGCCAGGACGTGGTGTTTGGTCTCTGCTCAGGAGGGAACCTTTGCCCACAGGCTGCCGGCATCACTTTGCAATAGCTACAAAGCCATGCTGAGCGTTTCTTGGTAGCAAACACAGAAAATGCCATCATTTCTCATGACCCCCAGTTCATAACAAAGCTGGGTCCTGTCTGTGTGGATAAGATCAAATCCTTTTGTAAACAGTTGTCATTATTACACCAAGCCCTGTTACCACAGTATCGGACAGCAGGAGCCTATAGCAGGGTCCTTTCCCCAACCCCTGTCGCTGCGCGAGGCTGCCCTGTGACTTTGGGATGCCCAAGCACCATGAGCTGTAAGAGGAAAGTGTTTCATCTGTCCAACCCTGTGAGAACAGAAATCTCCTCCAGAGAAATCCCACCTGTCCTAGCTTCCTCTGCCCTTTYGCACACTGCAAAAATAAGACACCTAAACTTTATTAAAGACATTCAGWGTTCCCATCCCTAATCTTCTTGCAGCCCTTTGTGGGGGGGACGCGGCATGTCCCGTGCTCCTACCCTGCAGCACCAGGGATGGGGGTAAYGGGGACAACTCACACTTGTTTCAAGAAGCAGAGGTCTGTCAGTACGAGCTGGGAGTTTCCCCGAGATGCTGCGTGACTAAGACTTTTATAACGCTGCCCACACCTCAAGAGAGTGTTTTAGGGCTAATGAACTAAAGGTAAAATATTTAGACATCTCCCTCCCAGGCAGGGTGCCTGGAGGGACCAGCCGAGGCGGTGCGCTGCCCTGGCGAATGGGCGGCTGTGCGTGGGCTGATCCCCGCTGGGAGCGGTGGGTTCCTGTCACCGGTCCTAATGCAGGAGAGCTCCCCAGGGAATGCCAGTGCCTTCAGCGCAACCCGCACCCTTCCCTTGGTGCGGGCCGGGAGCGTCACCGTGCCGGCTGCGCTCTCCCGGGGACACACGGGAGGGGCTGGGATTTACGCTCGGGCTCCGTCTCCGATTATCGCAATAAATCACTTTGTAAGGCTGGTACCAATAGATAAGATTGCAATTATTCCCGCCCACAAACCATTCTATCTGGGAGGTTTCTCTTGGTTTTGGGGTAGYGATCCCATAGATGGCAAGCGTGCTATTATTGTGCTGCTTTTGTACATAGATGAAAATAACCTGATTCAGCCATTCAAAATAATRTTATTAGCTACAGAAAAATCAGAGCTAATTAAATGTGAGTATTATTCCATTAGAAAATGTTTTCATCAAAAATTATCTGGGRGGGACTGAAGAGATGTAAGGTTTAAGTCAGAAGAAAGCTCACAATTTCTTTCTTCTTTGTCTGTGTTTTTTCTCTACTTGTTTATCTGTAGAGGTTTTCAAGAGGTGTTTTTACTGAGTTGCATAAAGGCTACTCCAGAAAGCCCTGGTGCAGTTAGCTGAAAAAGCCAAGCCTAGTATTGACTCTGATGGTGCAAGGTTGAGCCCAAGGCAACTCTGCCAATTCTTATTAGAGCCTTTTCCCCTCCCTGAGATCGAGACTGATGCTCAYTGACAATCTTTGAGCTAAACATGTTTTTGACAGAAACTATTGGTGCAGAATACGCAGAGCTCAGCAAGCTGCTTCTGAATCTGTGGCAACTTTTGGGACTGGGTTCCTCTTACTTCTGGACTTGTCTCTGCCCCCGTTTGCATTTCRGTCAGCTGGAAAGGGCTTGCACAAAAATCTGCTTGCTGGCAGTACAACGCCCATGGGCAGCTTCAAATAGCATCGATTCAGATACTAATTGCAGGCAGCCTGCTGCCTGCCAGGGCGCTGCCTGCTGCAATTGCAGCCCTGTGACGGATGGCAAAGTAGAGTGTGAGTGAATTAGGGAAAGCAAGAACATAATTAAATAAAATCGATGGCACAATTAGAGTTGATCTGCGTGAATGCAGTTCTGGATGCCAGCCTGCAGCCCAAGGCTGTGCTTTGGGTGCTCGGCCCCTTTTTGTGCACACACAGGAACCTACCTGAAAAACGAGGGTGCAAAAAGGGGTGTGCATGTGCATGCTATGGCCATCACAGACCACCTTCCTAAACGGGTAGTTTAATTTTTTTCCCTAAGCAGGGAAATCCTGTTGTTACRTGACTGAATAGCTCCATGTGTGGATCCCCAACCTTACCTTTAGATGTCACCCACTGTGCCAACACTTGAGATGTGCCTATCGGGACAGCATCGTTCTTCTACTTCCCATACATCAGTATTAGGCAAACTTCACTCCTTGACAACCATTTTAAGGTCAATGTGTTGCTTGTGTCATGTGTGGGATTCAATCATGAGTGATGGTCATGACCCCAAGCCAGCAGTGGCCCTGCACAGGACCTGTAAAGGTTCCAAAGCCTGGGAAGGTCAAAAACCCTTTGAAATAACCTTTAGCTTCCTGGTGGTGATGGTGGTTGTTAAGCTTTGGTGTAACGAAGGCTTTAAAGGTAGGTTAGAGMCAACGGTGTTAAAGTGATGCTCCTATGTAGCTGGCTGAAATGTGGGTGAGGTTTCAGGGCTGCAGCTGTGCCTGCAGGAGAAGGCAATTTCTTCTTGTAGGACTGGCAGATGTGTGCTGGGTGGCATGTGGGGGCAGGTTTCTCTCTTCCTATGAARGACCAGTGTTGGGGACCACTTGGCACAGCCCAGGTGATGCCCTCGCATATCCAGGTGCCATCTCAGTGCCACCTTGGGTTGGCAGAGACCTTTCAGCCTATCTCTGTGCCACGGAGGGACACRTGAATCACGTAGGGACAGCCAGGGTGCATCTCTGTGAGCATTACTGAGGGCCCTGCCCTTGCTGATGCCCTCTGGCTTTCTCTTATTTTGCCTSTGACACACCACAGTCATCCCTGGAGGAGCTCATGGCTAGAAGCCAAGGTGACACTGGGCACTGTGTGGGACTGCTGGGGTGGAGCTGGGAGCCCTGCTCCCTGTGCCCTGACCCTGCTGACGTTGTACATCTGACTACCTTGAAGRAGCTGTTTCAATGCAAAACGTGTCTGCTTTTGCTCTGGAGACAGATCTCTCCCTGTATAAAGYGGGAATCGTGCTGCTGTGATCTGCTGGAGGGCTGCTGCTGAGAAGCACCGGCAAGGGCCAACACTGAGCTTACCCTTGCCTGCATTTTCGGGGAGGTCGGGGGGGGTGGAGGTGTGCTTGGTACTTGGCTGTGTGCGCATCAAAGAGGAGAGCGGCACAGGGTTTGCACCTCACAGTGGAAGAAAAACCCCTTTTTTCAGTAATAGTCCAGATAAGTAGAAGCCAAATATGTGTCTTTAACCAGAGCCCCTTCAGTTATATTAGGAGTTTGGGCTTTATTTTCCACTATAAAGTGCATTTCTACGAGCTTTCCAYTGGGGATTCCTGAATGCTCTGCAGACAATCTCTCTCCCGCCTCTTGAGGCAGGGCACTGCGTTAATAGCTCAGAAACCCCCCAGCCCTTTGCCTGATCTCWTCTCTGCAAGCAGCTCCACTTACACCAGAGACTGGTTCTGCTGGGCACAGTGGGAGTCCCRCTGTGTTTGTCGTCAAACAGGGGTGTTGAGTGCATGGCAGGATTGGGACCTCCTACACCCATCAGATAAAGCAGTGCACTGTGCTGCTGGGAAAGTGTTGCCTTATATGATGACATTAAATGCTCAGAAGGAAGAACTATTTCTGATTGCCACCTCAGAGCTGGATGTCTCATCCACACTACCCTTYTGGACTCACTTTATAGTCACTGGGAGGAGACCGGTACTTCTATCCATTCCTTAGACACCTACCAGGTGTCTYCTGGTGGACACTACCAGGATGGGAGAGGTTGGGGACTGGGGCACCAGCTGACACATGAGGCTTCACTGCAGGTAGCCCAAGGTAGGAGACAGGAGCCCCACTCTCCCACCAAGGGCTGGCTAGGCAGAGTCCCGTCCCTATGGAGGCCCGTGCCATCCCTCCCTCCCCGGCACGGCTGTGATGCTCCGCGACGCTTTGCTGCCGTCTCCTCCTTGCATTCCCAGAGTTGTTTCGCTGGCAGAGGCAAGATTGCGAGCCTGCTTTCGGGATGCCATCCATCATCCCCCCCACTGGCCTGGGTGTCTTGGTTGGAGGCTGGGACAAGGGATGCCTCTTCTCTCGGGCCCCGGGGCTCTGCAGGAATGCACTAATTGCTGCTGGAACAAAASCTGCTTCTGTGCGGCGGGACGCGGGGCTGTGCTGATCCTTCCCAGGCCCTGCGTGAAAGCTCCCAGCGGTTTCTGCCGTGTGCTCTGCGCACACTCCTAGCGTATTTGTAAAGGACTTAGATTTATCTTTTCTCGTGCTGTTCTACTTAAAAAGGCATATTTGGGGCATGCCAAGAGCTCGCCTGGAGAAAGCATTTCCTCCTCCTTCTCAAATACAGAGAGCTGTTCACTCAAATCTACTGTGAATAATGCTACCTGAAATTTCAAGAGGTTTTCTTGAGAAAAAGTACCCCATGGTCCCCAGCTATTTACTGCTGTCATGTTTACCAGGCTCCCTGGTGTCTGGTGATTCAACAGCACTCCTTGCTCTTTGATAGATTTTTTTTTTTTTTTTTTTTTTACCTGCGGTTTCTGCTACGGCAGCGTTATTTCCCTTATCTCTGCGCCAGGCCAGAGCGTTTGGGTGGGTCGCGGTGCCTCTCCTCCCGGCTCCGTGGCCCGGTGGAGATCAGACGCAGTGGGTATGGCTGCGGGCGCCCTGAGTAATGGCACAAGCATCCCACAGCCACGTGCTGTGATTTCCCCAGGACCGTGGAGCACTTCAGCAGCCTGTTTTAATCCCCCAACACCACTGCTCGGGGCAGCAGGGAGCAATTCAGTGGCAGCTTTCTGGAAATTAAAGGATGCAAAGAGCAGTTAGGGCAATGCAATGGCTTTTCCCAGGGAAAAGAAGCAAAATCCTGTGCGGGTTGCGCAAGAAGGACAGTTTAAGACACCCTGGGAAGCTTGTGCCAAGCACGWTGGATGTGGCTCCCTTCCCAAACACTCAGATTTTTGCATTGTGGTTCAAAAAGTAAAAGGCTTTGGTTGCAGAAAGCCACATATATGGAAATAAGGTGAGTGTGCGCAGGAACCAGGGAGCCGGTACGTGGGCTGGTGGCTCGGCCGGTGCACCCACGCCTGCAGGGCTACCCCGAGGGGATGGGAAAGGGGTGGCCGTGTTGTGCAGGCAGGGGGGTCTCTGGGGAGGTGGCTGGGGTTAGATAACAGGAGACAACTTCTTGATACGGATGAGCCCTCTCTGTGCCAGACCCACCATCCCGGGGCTCTCAGAGTCCCCCAGATGTTACTTCGGTTATTAAAAACCGCCTCTGCACAGAGACGGGCCGCTGAGGTTTGACTGCGAGAGTCCTGCATAAATCTCTCACCGYGGTCCCCTTCGCCAGGCTGGGAGGAGGGAGGGACGGGGTGATGCACTCTTTTGTTTCTATGTTTAAAAATCCATCGAGCCAAGGGCAGCCGTGGCGTGGGGAGTGCTCTGCTGGAAATGTTTGCGTGTCGTTCCTGAAGAGCAGGCAGAGAGGAGCTCAGCCGGGGTGAAACTCCTCTCTACACAAGAGGCAAAAGTGACATTGGCTCTGGCATTTCTCCCAAGCCCTTACGGTGTGTTTTGTACGTACACTGGTGCTTTATGAGCCCTCAAAATAAGCTGTCTCCAGTCCCAAGATTAGGCTTTATTGCAGGTGGGGCTCATAGCAACGTCTCTGGCTGTGTTTGCCTAACAATGTCCATCATGTTTTTATTTGATTATAATCTTGCCGGAGCATGGCCATTAGCTTTTACATTTTTCATGCTGTGTGTCATCTCCCTTTTCTCTTTTTGGAAGCTTTCCAGGGAAGGGTTTAGCTGTTGGGAAGAGCAGGGCTGGGGCACTGCCCCTCGTACATCCGACCACGTCGCCTTTCAGCAAGCTCCCTGACACCACAGTGTGCGGCCCTGACTGCGTCCGAGTGAAGTTCTGTGCCAATATTTCTATTTTCATAGGTTGTTTATAAAACCCCTTGGACATGGCGCTCCTCACCTGGTTAAGAGCCGTGCCTGAGTTTGCCGTGCCGCCCCCCTCGGCGCTGCAGCCCCGCTGGGGCTGTGCTGCTGGTTGCTTTGGGGGATGCAGGCATCCTTCTGTGTGCAGAAAGGCAGGGGCTGCTTTTATCCTGCCTTTGCTGCAAAATGGGATTTTCCTGGAGGCAGTGCAGGATTGGGCCCTGCCTTGTACTCCATCCTTGTCCCCGTTTTCGGACTGGCGGGTCATCAAGCTAACCTATGTGGGCAACGTGTCCCTTTAAGCTGGTGTAACGCTGCCGCGTTTGGGCTGCACCCAAATCAACCCAGCCTTGGAGAGCGGCTCCCGRTTCTCCTTTCCCTAGGATTAACGCAGGAATGTCTGTCAGCAGCTGGAATAAGCTGCAGAAAAYCAAGCCCATGCTTAGTTCCTGCGAAAGATAAAGATTTAGCCACAAGCTGAGAAGGAAGATCTCCCGTGGCTGGGGAAGGGGCAGAGCGGAACGTCGGTGGGATGGATGGACGGGTTGTAYGGCAGGGCTGTTCTGGAAGGCACCAGCCTGGCCTGGCTTCGCTCAACCTGACCCTGACAAATGCAGCCTGATGTAATTTTTTTTAAGTGCAATGTCTGGATCTCGTTATTAGGGAGCTTTACAAACAACCAAGGCTGACAAACAGACAGACAGGTCACTATTGAGCCGTCAAGCCCAGGGGAGAGCATGTAGCACGTCAGCTGTGAGAGGGTCCCAACGCAATGTCTCCGCTGAGCTCTGCACCGTTGGTGCCTGGCTGGTTCGGCGATKCTTGGTGCGGGGCTCCGGGGTCTGGCATCCTCCGGCAAAATCCCGTCTGCCCCCGGCGTAGCCCAGGGGAGGGTGCGGAGCTGCCTTGSGCTTTTCCCCATCCAGCGCACCGGCTGTTGTACAGGTGCTTTTGGAAGCATCATCCTTGTTTTTTATGGGAAGTTGGTCTTCTCGTTGCAGATGAGACCCATGTTGTGGTCATGGTCAATGGGYTGCCAGGGGTAAAATACACTTGAAAAGCAGCTTGTTTTGGAGGCAGTGAAGAAAGGTAGCTCTTTGAGTGCCAAATATTAATAGTTGCTAGAAGAAAAGAGCATTTTTGTTGTTGCAACATGGCCTGTAATGCATAGATCAGTGTGGGATGTTAGGGCCCTCATGGGAGAGGGCAGGGGCAGGAAGACCTCTGCTGCCCTGCAGAAATGAGCCCCAAAGGCCCACCTGAGCCCTGAAGGAGACACCGAGATACCTCCTGATGCCCTCAAAAGATTTGCCCTTCCCTCTTGTCCATGGGGTGTTTCCAACAAAGTGGCATTTGCTGCTGRAAACCCTTTGAAGGCAGAGAGAGGACCGAGCACCGGGTGCTGTAAAGCAAACAAAAGTGGCATTTTCAGTTACTGCAACTAATTAGTTTGCAGTCCTGCTCTGTTCAGAGGTGGCTTTCATCATCTTCTGTATCCTCAGGATCCCAACGTGCAGCAAATCCCCCTCGCTGACTGTGTTCTTATTGCACTCCCTTGTTTTTCCATGTGTCCTTGTAAAATCAAAGTATTCAAAAGACCTGTGGGTGTRTATATCTATATATATATYTATATATACATATTTGTCATCACGTCGCATCCAGCACAGTCAAGTCATGTAAAAGGCCTATTGCACGTTTTGTTGGTATAGAGAAGTAGAGATTTTGCCTGTCAAGCCTAGCAGAAGTTAGTTATTTAATCCAGAGTTATAGTATATTTAGTATATTTAATCCCATGGAGAACTGAACGGGGATGAAATTGCTCTGAGCCTCTCAGTAGCCTTTTTGTGCCAACTTTCARGATTGAAGTATGAGGTTGGAAAAACATGGTCTCAGTTTCTGTCTTCGTTGCTTATCTGTTGGCACAGCATTTTAACATCAGCAAATAAAAGATGGGTGAGAGTGTTTTGGGGATGAGTAGGATGGGAGTAATCTCATTTATTAAAGCCACTGAAAAATTATTCTCGCTATAACTTTCCATATGAAAAAGCAGGTTAATTGAACTTGAGCCATGTAGTAGAAATGTGCTGATTCCAACAACATTTTCCAGCAGCAAAAAAGAAGTTGAAATGTTTTGTTTGGACAGTATCAAAACTCCAGCAGAAGCAGAATGTTTCTKTTCTGTTACTTAAATTAATTTCATGTAATGTAAGCTGTAAATTTTAATATTATATTGTCTTTATAGAYTGTATAATTCCATGYGCATGTAGTGCATAATTTAAGAAAYGCATAGGAACGAAAGGAATAGTGAAAAGAGTCACTGAAGTGGAACACTGTAATGGCCCTAAATTGGTTGCTGGAAGGAAATGTTGTTTCTTGGCAAACACAAGAATTCTAGCTTTTTATGCAGAATCAGAATCAATCTCTCCCTTAATGTCAGGATTTCCCAAGTAATGGAAATTGCAGCTCCCAGCCAGCTCTGCTCAGGATGTAGTCTGTGTTAATTATTCATCGGAGCCAGATATAATAGGAGATAACTCAGAGGAAACCTGGGATAACACCACTGCTTTAAAGTCACGTCACATCCCCAGGCTGGCCGGGGACACGGAGCAAAGGAGGATGCCCGGCTCGCAGTGCCTGGGGATGGRCAGGCTCCTCCGAGGGACGGTCGTGGTCTGCTGGTGGAGGGGGCGGTGGGTGTTTCAGACCCTGCGGGGCTGGAGGACACCATAGCTCTGTGTGTGTCCACAGAGACCCAATATGAATGCTGCAAAATCCTGACGTGGGCTGGAGCTCGTCGTGGCTCTTGGCTCTGCCTTGCAAAGGTTCAGCCTGAGGCTGCTAAAGCAATAACGGGGCTGCTGCCGCTAGAAGCCAGAATCAGCTTTTGTTTGCTTCGTTTAGCAAAATACTGAAATCCTTATAGAGCGTGTGTGCGTCCGAGTGAGGTACCAGCTGTCCGTGCTGGTTTGCACGGGGAAGATGTGCGTGGTGGTCACCCACCTCGGCTGAACGTTGTCCGGTGACGGGGAGCACGCAGGAGGCATCCGCAGCCTCAGCGTGCTCATCCTGCCCTGGGTCTCTCCAGCACCCGAAGAGAAAAAGGCAGTGGCAAGAATTTATTTTCAAGGTTTCCAGAAAAATTGCTGCATTGACATTGCTGTTGGAAAGGGAAAACGTGGAGGAGGGTAGGAGTGAGAGCCCAGGGCCCCCCGGTACTGCTGGGGCCAGGCGAGCCCCAGCTGCCACGTTACGGGGTCGGTGCCGAGCCAGCTGTGCGGGGATCGGAGGAGGCTCCTGCAGAGGARACACGGCAGTTTGATACAGCCCCCATGCAAACAGAACTGCTTCCTTGGTCCAAAACTTGCTGCTTCTAAGTTTCTGCCATGSAATTTCATCTAGCCATTTCGAAGGAAGGTTTCGCTACCAGCTAATTTGATTTTTTAGTGAGCGCTGAGATGTTTGGGTTTGTTCCTTTCAAGCCYTCGGATCTTGCAGTCCGGTGGCTACGTCAGCTGCTGTATAAAACCAGCAACCTTTCCAGGTCCTCAGGATAATAGACTTGCAGGGCAAGGTGAATACATATTATCTTATACAGTTTTCCAGAAATCTTACTGCATTGTTACCTGTGAAAAGCCCCATTTAGTTTGGCATTCGGGACACCTTTGAACATCTACTGTGCAGCCCTGTGGCAACCTGTAGCCCTGGGGGAAAACCTGCATTAGGGGGGAAATATGCATTTCATCCTCTGTTTAAGTTTTAGGTGTTGTTATGTAGAAGGAACATAGATGCCTTATTGCCCCAGGATGGGGTAGGAGAGCCCGGAGGCTGCAGTGGTCCAGGCTGAGCCTGGGACAGCGTGCTCCAGCCTGGAGGCAAAAGCAGTTGGTGGGACTCTCTCCTCCAGCCTCCTGMCTAATCTCAGGGGGCAGGGGACCTGTACCAGGGCAGCAAACGCTGCCGTAAAGCCAAGAGACGTCCCCAGGGTCCACTCTCAGCTCTGCCTGGGAGCTGCTCTATCAGATTCACCCACTTGCAAGTGATTCCTGGTCCAGGAGTGATAATTGCATGAGAACTTTTCTGATAATGTGAGAACAAACTTGTATTCACCTTGAAAAAATAGCATCTTTTGCATCAGCASTACCTTCCCAAAAATGTTTCAACGAGGAAAACAACTTTGGGTTTCTAATAAAGGTCTCTAACATCAGCTGAGCAGGTTTTAGTTTAATTTTTCTTCTTCACAGAAGTTTCCATTGTGTCCAAATGCCATTTTCTGTCAAAAAAGGTTTTGATGGAAAATATTTTACTAAATCTATCCGAAGCCAATAGAAAGCGTTGCCAAGAAAGAGGGAATGAATAAACCCCGTGACAGCTACTCGGCACATTAAGGGAAATATTACCCGACTTCCCAGAGCCTCAGGAGGGTGGTTGGGTGGTCCTGATGCTGGGGCAGTGGGGCCRGGCACATCACAGCCCCTGGTAAATGTTAAGCTAATAAATCTGCTTCRCTCAGCAGCCAGAATATAGCCTTCAAACTGGGGTGAAGCTTTCTAAATATCATTTGGCATGTTTTCCTTAAAGGAAGGAAGGACCTTAATTCCAGCATTCCAACCCAAAATAGACGTCTCTAGGAATAGCCCTTCCCCATTGCGGGGCAGGATGTCGTCAGGAGGAAAAAGGGTCKGGGGAAACGAGAAGTGCTTTCCCTAAATAGCCAGGCTGTAATTGCAAAGTGATGGATTTCAACTCTGACTGCGGGTGATTGCCCCCGGAGCATCCAACCCCATTGAGGTGGCTCGGAGCTGCYGACAGCCCCTCGGACCGGGGACCAGAGCAGCTCACTGTCTCCTTGGGTTGATGGAGCCATTCCTTAGAGACCTGCCGGCCGCCCTGCAGTGGATGTGCGTCCTCCACCTCGATGCCGTCGGAGCCCATCGCGCGGCCGGGGAGGGTGCACACCCACAGGGCTGCAGCCTGGAGCAAGGAGAGGATGCCCCAGCCGTGCTCGGTGTGTCCTGGCAGAGAGAAGCGAAGGCGTCCCGTGGACAAAATGAGGTTGGGCGGCGTGACCTACTGAAGTTTCTTCCACCGTGAGTTATCCTATGATCAGGTGCTACCAAGCTGGAAGGCTTTTTTGGGCRGCTGTATGTGTCTGGGGTAGGGAGGACTCTCTTCCCCTCTCTTTCAATTTAAAAAGTGCAATGCTGGAGTACTCCAGGTCCCATGAAGTTCAATAAGAGATTGGATGGATGGAGTCTGTAGTCCCACCCCCTCTTCCCTGGAAAATATAGGTTTGCATCATTTGAACMGTTTTGACTTTAATATTGCCCTTTTGGGATCACATTTTCTATGCAAATATGAGGTTTAGAGAGGAATCTTGGCGTGAGAAATGGGTTTCTCGTATAGCCTTACAACCCCAGGAATTGGGGATTTAAGAAAAATACTCATTTTCATGGAAGTCCTAATGAAACAATAAAAACTGACAGCACAGGCAGGTCCTTCCGCCCCCATTTCCTTTCTTTCAATGCTGGCAGCAGAATTTAAATCTCACAAGTTATAAACACCCTCAGATGCTGAGAGCTTAACATCTCCTGGACGTGCAAGCTGCATCTTCTCAGTTCCTATGTATTSTACCTGTTCCTGGTACATCCCTCCCGGAGCTGTGTTTGAAGCTTTTCTCTGTGCGACATTGGTGTCACATTTGGATTGAGCGAAGTCAATAACCAGRCTCAGGTGATACTCAACACTAAATAGCATAATCCCAAGTTTTTCAGGAGCATGTGTCAGACCTTAAATATCATGATATTGGCTTTACAGAATTGCATCTTTAGTTTAAAAACAACATTTTGGGGGCTGCCATGTGCCTGGTGGAGGGTGTCATTTGCCGTAGTTCATGTCTACAGGGCAAGTGTCTCCATGTGAGTTGGTTGTACAGACTCCTTTGGCACTCAGTGGACAGAAACAGGCGATTTTGGGGCAGAATCACTCCCTGCCGTGGTGGTGTTAAATGTATAACAAAGTGAATGAACTGCCTCTGCTTTTATAGCCCAGCTTTACAACTGAGATAATTTATGTATTCAGGTGGGTTGAAARATGTTGGCCTAACACCAGGCAAAACCCGCTGGGTTTGGCCAATTACTCACTTTGTATTTTGGGCCCTTCTCAAATAAAACTCAAGGTGGGTGTAACGAAACCACAAAAACCCAAATCTGAAAGATAGCTTGCACAAAAACCTGAAAAGCCCCTAGGAGCTGAATCTCACGCTCCGGAAAGAGGGAAAAATAATAAGGTGGAAAAATGTGAGCTCCACCAGGCTGCAAACCTGAAACCTTTCGGCGTTTGTTCGCAAAAAATCAAGCGAAGAAGCTGAGCTCCTGCCAAAATTTCCGCTGCGGGAAGGGCTGGTCCAGCCCGAGATGCCTCCTTCCTGCTGCTCACACACACCGAGGAATAAACCCTCCGCAGAGATAAGAGGAAAAAACACTTCCACCGAGATACGGCTTCAAACACGCCTCCGCGAGTCCACGCTGCGCGCCCGTGCGTGGAGGAGGTCCACCCTCGCCGGTGGGTCCTGGGGCTGCAGCTCTCCCCTCCGCGTGGAGGCAAAGGTCTCGTTTTAGTGACAGAAATGGCCCTTTGGGGCATCTTTGCTCAGGGTGCCGGTGGCGAGGGTGACACCAGCCGCAGTTTGCTGTGCCAAAGGAATAAGTGCTATCCTTGAAGCAGCCAAAGGTTTTTGATCCACACGATGCTCCTGCCCTTGTTTTCAGACCCAGCTGCCAAAGTGTGTTTGGGAAAACAAGGACATGAAAGTGCCAGGCTATCTCCTTTGATTCTCCCCTCGCCCCGCCTCTTCCTTTGTGTTTTTTTGGAATCACCTCCAGGAGATCAGTCAGTTATACCTCCATACATCTCCCTTGCACATCACCCAGAAGATAAAATAAAAAACCCAGGGCCAGCACATGCGGTCAGAGGGAGCAGAGCTGTACGGCAGCGGGGCGGCCACAGCACATACGCCCGGCTCTCCCTGTCACCAAACCACCCACCGTTTACTTTTCCCCTGCTCTGAGCCCAGGTTTTATTCACCGATGCCTCTGTTGTACTCGGGAACCTCTCTGCTCTTCTGAGCTCCTGAAGG
The DNA here is from genome assembly GCA_030449065.1 of Oceanodroma leucorhoa. Taxonomy (NCBI): domain Eukaryota; kingdom Metazoa; phylum Chordata; class Aves; order Procellariiformes; genus Oceanodroma; species Oceanodroma leucorhoa. The sequence continues at coordinate 2,201,009 of JASVER010000061.1, forward strand.
ACATCCCTCCTTGCCCCCTGGGTGGGATAACACGGTGCTCATGGTCTCCAGCCTCACACAAGCCCATCTGCAGGCAGAGCTGTAGCCTGCAAAGCAATAGATAAATTATTTATTTCCCAGTATTTGCATTTCTCTTCCTTATATTTTGTCCCTGAAAGCAGGAACGAAGGGCTTCTCCACAAGAAAGCATGTGGCCCCGCACTCCTGTGCTGGGTTTTTATAGCTACTTGGCTCAGGATAAACATTTTTTTTGCTCTAGCCTGGAAGTCTCTTCTTAAGGAGTCGCTGCCCGTAGCTCCAGCCCTGGCAGGTATTGCTGCTAAACCGGCATCGCTGAGGAACCTCCTGCAGGTCTTGCTGCGCTCAGATGAGCAGTGGCCCCACTGAAAGCCCTGAGTTTTTTTACTGGTTTCTCAAGCGTTACTGGTCTCTATAGGTGCTCCAGCTTCTATAGTTGTTAGTAATTGCAGACGGTCAGGGCGAGCACAGCATGAAAACATTTCTCAGCAAAGGGTGGGAAAATGCAAATCTCCTGGTGTACTTTTCCGGCTTTCCTGATTTATTGCAAATGTCTTCTGGTTATTATTTGATTCATTGTCTTTATCTGGTTTTATCTATTTTCATTGTTCTAAGGTGAAATCACGGTGTTTTGTTTTCCCTCTTATAGCTGACGGATGAAGGTAGATCGTGTTCTGGCTTGGGCTCACCAGCACCAGGGTCCCTCCTGCCCACTCTCAGGTTCATTTGTGTGATGATTTTCTGGATGAAGGACATCTCTGTCCAACTCCTTCCTTCTGAGGACTGTTGGTGACACTGGGAAAGCCCAGCCTGGCTCTCAGGTCACAGGAAAAGCTGCTGTGGAGTGGGTGCAAAACAGCAAGCAAGAGGCTGCAGGATGCTCTTGTTAACATCAGTTATCCGTGTCTTGCTACTCGGAGAGACTTGTATCTCTGGTAGTGCTGCGTGGTATCAGGCAGAAAGCTTTTAATACAGGTTAGGAAAAAAATATGGTTGAAGAACAGAATGGGTGATGTCTACCATACAGCCAGTCTGTGTTGGGTAAGGGATGAGTCCCCACTTGCAAATCCCTATTTAGTTGAGCAGCGAGGACTGAAGGACCTGTGCAGCAGGTACACGCTGTGTCTCCAGCACCAGAACTGGAGCCTGTCTCCATGAGGATACCCTCATGATTCCCCCSTGGTGTGCAGATACCTGGCACAGCTTCCTCCATCTGCCTTGGGGAGGTACCTGGAGGAAGGGGCTTTGGGGTCATTGTAGATCTTTTCATGCACCAGCCAGTTGCCCGAGGGAATTTACYCCGGGGCAAACCCCTGGGATGGGTTTTGCAGAGCTCCCTGCAGCTGCAGCAGAACAAATCCTGCTGTTCACCCACAGACCAGCAGAGAGGTGGCTTTGGGGAATTTGTGGCAATAAGGAGTCCTGTCCTTGGGTTGGTGGTACCTGTGCGTAAAGCACGTGGGCTGCGGCTCTGGGGAGGCTGCTCATTCCCTGACTGCGCTTCACCCTACTCTCTGTCCCAGGACTGATGCAAAGCGTTTGTGCCTTGTATTATGGTTGTGTAAGGCGAGATTCAGGAAGAAACCATGGGATTTAGAGGAAAACTGAGAGGCTGGCACATCGCTTTTGGGGATGCAGGTGAAAATCTCAGCTGTCAACTCAAACCCCAAACCAAAATGGCCCGTAGGTACCTTTTGGAGCAGACCTTTATGAGGGTTCAGTGTGCAGAGACCTCAGCGACTTTCATCCTCTTAACTATTAGTCTGAGCACCATTCATCTCTCCAAAACATGCCAGAATTAACCTTTTTCTGAAGGCTGCTCAGGATACAATCAGAAAACACCTTTTGCTTAAACTGCTTGAAAATATTTGCCACTTGCAGGGGAAGAAACCCATCGATTCAACCCTTTTCTTTAGCAGGCACCACGTACTCCATCTGGCTAAGTGGAGCACAGTGTTCCAAGGATAAAAATTACATGTAATATGAGATAAAGTATCAGGCAAAATATTTATGTAATGAAATCTTAATGATAGTTCTAAAGGTCTGTGGCAGGGCATGGCAGAAAAGAAATGCTCCTCTTGCTGGCTTGTCACAGGGGGGACGGATGCACAACGAAAGACACTCGCAGGGGTAAGRAAAAGGGGGGTTTTATTAGGACATTTGGTCTGCCCTTTCTAGCAAAAAAAATCTACCAAATGATATCAAGTAATTTAACGGGATCTAATCTGATCACAGCTGTCTTAATTATTTGTCAGCTTTACATGGAAATGGTTTCCCTTTGTTTTGTAGTAGTAAACCTCCTCCGTAATCCCCAAACCCCAGCGGCTGCTGATGTATGGAAACCAGAGAGCGATGCTGACCTAAAGCACCGAGGGGCCTGAGCGTCACAGGCTGCAGCTGGGAGAGGATCCAAATTCATCCCATACTTCGCTGGCAGATCCATCTCTGGCATCCTGGCTGGGGCTGGGACAGCTATAAGAGCCAGTCACAAATGTGGTAAGAAAGCCAAATTTTCTGAAAGGAAAAGACGATTCAGATTCAGGCTACAATTCCAGCCTAATATTTGGCCAAGCGAGGTAGGCTGCTTTGTTGTCCTTATCCAGCAACTAAATGTAGTTGGAGTTTTTTCATATCGCATATCGAAATGGCTCTTAAATGCACGCACTTTATGCTTATCAGAACTCTCAGTGGCAAATCTGATAAAAGGAAATTTTGTCTGGAGTTAGACAATCCCTTGAGTGATTCTGAATAATAACTGATACTGAAATGTGGAATTATTGCTTCATTTTTAGCAGAAGTAACTCTAGGTGATCTCTTTGCAGAACTGTTAAAATCAGTCAAGCACGGTCTGGCTGGTGTTTTAACATAAATTGTAGTCACAAGCACTTAGCGTGTTTTGTGTGTATGTTAGGGACAGACCAGCCAAGGCCACTCCAGCAGTCTCAGGGGTAGCTGGTCTGCTGGGATTATCTGGTATTATTTCCCCATGTAGGCAAGCCCTACAGCCCAGGAATCAGGGGCTTTTCTGCAGCAAAAGCTCCTCTCCGGTTGTGTCCTTCTGAGCGGCAGCAAAAGGCGAGCGAGGGCTGGTGCCACGGGGCGGTGCAGAGGCGCATCCCTCCTTCGCAGAAGTTTACTGCCGTGGGGAAGAGTATTTATATGACCACGGAAAGAGCACCCTGGCAGTGCTGCAAAGGGAGCTGAAAAGTGAGGAGAGATACATATTTTTTTTTCTTTCTTTTTACAAGCAATTTCCATGAAGACTGTTTTTTTTTCCAGACAAGCTTTCTGGGCACTTCCACAATGGGATTGCATTCAGCCCTCGCTATTTCCTGAGGAGGCAGAAGCTGAGGTCGTTCCTATCAGCTCTGCAGACTTTGTGATCCTTTTGCTGTCTGTGAAATAGTAGCCTGAATAGAATGACAGAGAAAAAAGAAATACAGTAACTCTCCCCTCCCCTTTCCAACCAAAGCCCTTTCCAAAGCAATAAAAAACTTTAAACAATAGCCAGTCATGACATAAACCAGTCCTTGAGCAGCCTGCCAAAATTCACCTCAAGAAAGTAGGTCCAAAAATAAACACTAACCTATAAAAAGCCCCACAGACTTAAAGATAGTCTTCCCATTGTGCTAATTGCTTTCACATCTGGCTCAGAAATGAGGAGTGTATAAGAGCATGGAGAGGCCACCAATAACTCACTGCAGCTAAGCACAAAAGCATGTGCGTAGCATCAATCACGCGAGCCATCTATTTCTACTCAGCAGATCTGAGATGCTGGGGCTCARTTTTAAGTTTGTGTTTAAATTGCASTGAAATAATGGGGCTGGTCATGATGTTAATAAACAGCACATGGTTAAATGCTTTCACGGGTGGGATATTTCAAGGCGAATATAGAAAAACTGGTTTCATTTCCCTTTTTTCCCCTCCATCAGTTATCAGGCTGCAGTGCCATCAGCTCTGAGCAGTTTTTGCCTGGCCTCCTCCTTGGAAATYAGCCCCTGGGGTGGTTGAAAGGTTGCACCTTTGACAAATCAAGGGCTACAGCAAGATGGGACATACAAAGGAAAACTAACTGGGGACGGTTTCATAAGGCCTTTTCTGTGTGCCAAGGAGGTGACTCCAAAATGTGACCTTRTGTGAACTTGGTTGGAAGAACAAAACTCCCATCAGGCTCCTGGCAGGTCCCAGGGAGCCAGAGATGTGGTGTGATGCCCTGCAACCTCTGCTCTGGGCATGTGTTCATCTTTTTTCATGCYGATCTCTAGACCTTTTGTATGACTGAGAATCAGTGGGTGTGTATAGGGCTGTCTCCTACTTGCTTGTACACCTCTTTGCGTAGTTGATTGAATTTTATGATGTGAGCAACCCCTTTGCTTGTTGGATGCACTTGAAAGCACACCTTCCCCACAGCCTTGGACCTTGCGGTGAGGCCAATATAGAGAGCAAAACCAAGACACCCCTCTGCCCTGCAAGCCCATGGTGTATTGAAGTGGCTACAGGGAGGTTCTCCCCGAAATCACGGATTTTAATTTCTGATAGTTCCTTGGGCACTGCTGAAAACATCACCGGTAAATTATTACATTTTCTGAGATCACTATTGCTGTGATTACATGAGTTATCTGTGCCTTAACCTTGTGGATGCACAGAGCAGCCTGCCCTAAGCATCTGTGGTTTGGTGGCTGTGAGTCATCATGAGAGCTCAAGGAGGGATTTGTAATGATTTATTCATGCCACATTTATTGTTTGGAAAGCTCAGTCAAATGCTACTATGATTAGACTGAATAATTCATCTGCCAGTCTACTTTTTGATCTCTTTATTTGTTTCTCTCTTYGTTAAGAGCCTCATGTTTGGAGGTGAAGATCACCTTAATCTAGAAGCAATTTTCCATGCTTGATACCTTTGGAAACCAAAATTTCAAGGGTAGATTTTCAGTAGGTCTGGCCTTGCTGAAGGACTAAGGGTGTTTTCGAGAGAGTCCAGGTTCGTCTGCCCTGGGTTAATTAGACGTCCAAGTCTGGGTATCGCTTTATGCATCTCTTATGGGACCTGGAAGAAATGCACCTTCCCTTGCACCGTTTGCCAAATCGTAAAAATAGCATCTAAGATAGTTCAGATAACTGCCTCTGGAGAGGCCTATTTCTTCCTATTCCTTCTTTCCTACTGCAAAGGAAAATTATTTAGATTGCAATGTCTAAACTTAGGTGAGGTGACTCCTGTTCAGCATGTCCCCCATGGGCCAAACTGGGGCAAGTGGGCTGCTATTACATGTCCTGAGCATCCTGAGCTCCAGGGCAATTCTGTGTGAGGACAGAGGTAGGTCAGCGTACAATGGCATTTGCGTCTCCACACAGTAGGTCTCACTGGTCTAACTCCATCATTTTCCCAGTGCCTTTGAGAAATTTGGGGAAATGTTTTCCCGTAGACGAGAGCCGATCCCTCAGCTCTGAGGCAGGGCTGGAGGTGGGACGTGCTCACCCCGTCAGGACGAGGGTACGAGAGGGGTGGGAATGGCCACCCCTGCCTTTACACCAGGGAAATGAGGGGGTAGTGGGCAGGACAGGGCAGAGGTTTTGCTTTGCCTCCCCTTGCTGCAGCCTGCCCTTGTCCACTTGCAGTTGGCTCAAACATATCCCCTGAGTTTATTGATAGAAAAGTCAGGGTGGAAAAGGAGATGTGAACTTTGGCAGAAAACACAGGTTCTGGGGAAACAATCGCTAACACCCTCAAGAATGTTAAAAAAAAATGCACACGAAACACATACATAAGGAATGATTCACTTAGGTAACTGTCACTGATTTGTGCAAAATATTTGGAGTGTTGCTCATGCCTCTTTCAGGGCAACAGGATACATACAGCACGCTTCCACCTCAGAGAAAAGAAAGGTTTCACAACACGCATTTTTAACAGTTTTTCTATGAATAGCTCCTGTGTCAGAACTGAGCGCAGGACGGGAGTGCACGAACTGATGTGCTGACAACACGAGGTGGTTTCTCAAGCCTTCGCCAACACGTGCAGACAGTCCCGGCTGCATTGCAGCATTAACTGTGGGCTGATTCTTCCCTACCTTAGAATCATAGAGTCATAGAATGATTGGGATTGCAAGGGACCTTAAAGATCATCTAGTTCCAACCCCCCTGCCATGGGCAGGGCCGCCTTCCGCTAGACCAGGTTGCTCAAAGCCCCATCCAACCTTGCCTTGAACATTTCCAGGGATGGGGCATCCACAACTTCTCTGGGCAACCTGTTACAGTGCCTCACCACCCTCACTACCTTATGCTATATTTACTCCAGTACAGGCTCACGAACATCACAGAGGTCATCCCACCTTAAATCAGAGCAAGGGAGGGGAGTCAGGTCCTGCTGGGGCAACCTGTTGATGGACTGCATTTTTGTAGCCATTTAAGGATACCAAGGAAGTGACTCAAATGAGTTGGAATTTACCACAAATTTGAATTTGGCATTGCCCCTTATTTATATGTGGGTATTTTCCATTCTGGGACTGAGCTGTCCTCCTGCAGAGCACAGAGAGGTGCCTGCCAGCAGACGGGGGAGCTGGGTTTTCTAAGAAGTCCAACCGGCAGGTTGGTGGCACTTCCATGTGCTGCACAGGGCTGTGGAGGAGCTGGCACAAACACTTGAACTTCTCCAACCGTGGAAAAAGGACACAAGCTCTTCGAGGGGCTGTTGGCAGAGGGAGAGCCSCAGATGATCTCCAGTGGCTGCCCATGTCCAAAGCTGGCTCTTTCTCCTTGCCAACCTGCTCGGCTCCTCTCCCTCTCCTCCAGGTTCGGTGTCCAACCCCCCAGCCCTCCTCCTGCCAGTCCCAGCCTCCGGTGTGGCAGCGGGGGGCTCAGCGATGGCCATAACCACCTTTTTCCACTGCAGAGATCAAAGCAGCCCAGACCTCACCTCAAGAGTCCTTGGCCCTCCGTGTTTTATGGTCAACTCATAAATTTCACCAGAACACGGGAAACCCAGTAAAACCCTGAAAAGTCTCATGTTTCCTGGCCAGGTGGAACCTGCTGCAGGACCATGCCAACGGCTGCAGCTGCATGTGCAGCTCATCCCTAAAAGCCAGCCTTGCTTTCGTAAATGGATAAAATCTTGAAGCCTGTTTGAATCCCTAAAGTAGCCCTGGGCCAGACGGGAGCATGCGCTGCCTGCGAGCATCCTTGTCCTTCAGCGTCACAGCACGGGATGCACCACACAGAGTTTAATTTTTTTTTTTAATTCTCCATTAATTAAGGCAACTTTTGAAATTTATTCTGCTATTGAATGGACAATGGATCCCTTTCAGGTACGGTGTTTATAGGAGAGAGAGGAATATTCAAAAGTGCTGTAAAACTCTGCAACTGGGCAATGTTATGGGTACATGTAGACTCATGATGGATGCTGTGAAAGATCTGGATCTGGGTATTTTCAGAAGGGTGGCTTATGATCCAGCGTAATGSTATATTAATAGACAGCGAGAACGTAGAGCTGTGACAGAAAGATTGACAGCTTTTGGCAGTAGATTTTGTACTTAGGTATCTAAATGTATCCCTTGAAATTCCAGTTTAGTCAAATAGACGAACCCAGGCTGATGTGCTGAAAATTGGCACCCCTGCTTAACATCAGCCTCACGTTTTCACCCTTGTTTTTCTTGTTTGATTCTGAGCTAAAATAGTTGAGGCTTTGGGACAAACTGTGTTCTCACATGTCCATTAAAACTGGATATGTCSTGCCAGAGCCAGGAGTGGTAGTTTTGTAATTTTAGTGAATTTACTGCTGATGGAGTTGTAGTCACAATTAAGGGACGTGATTTAATTACTTGAGTAAGTGAAGGTGATGTCCACTTAATTTGGTTTGGTACCCAGAGCATGAGGGATTTGGGGACCATTTACTGCATGCAATTGTTAACTTTTTGATCGAGAGTCACATAGCTTGTTTTACCTGTGCCAGTTTTCTGTGTCTTTGCAGMTTTTTAGGTACATCATTAGCCCTTCACTTGAAAAGCCACCCCAGACCCTATGGTGGGACCAAAGCTTCATCGATTTTGATGTCCCCTGCTGTCCCTCTGCATCGCGGTGCTCATGGGTGCTTCCCCAGRAAGTCCCTGGTCTGTGTGCTTCGCAGAGCACCCGTGGGCCATTTACAGTATTATCTAATTATTATTGCTTAACTTAGGAAATACTTCAAAAAATGGTGTGGTTGCCTACAACAATTAGTGGTGTCCCTCGTCTTGCAGTGATTCATCTGAACAAAATTAGCTCCGGGCAGAGAGCGAGAGCGGGCGTAGATGGAGGCTGGGAGCGTGCAAGGACCAGAGAGCAGGGCTGGTCCGAGGCTGTGTGCGTGTCCTGCCGAGGGGCAGAGGTTGCTTTGCTTTAGCTGAAATTATTTTATCTGTTTTAGTTATAGAAAAGCAACTTGTGTGCTGAACTTATTTCAGTTTGATTAAGTTGATTCTTTACCCGGCTAAAGCAAGACGTGTGTTTAAAGTGAAATCAAAGTGTGCTAAACTTTGTATACAYGAAACAGTTTGAGTTATCTTTTCTGTCAGATCTTTGGCAGCAGAGGCATGGCTTTCTCATGGAGGCCAGCTCCGTGTGTGTGTGTGCACAGAAAGCAGGAGCGGTGGGGCAGTGTGTCACTGCACTCRCGAGAAGCCGTAAAACATTTTGGTACAGTCTCAGTCTGCAGCTGCAATAGCTGGGAAAACAAGGAGAAACTGAAAAAGGCTATGATAATGCAGATGTATTGGCCTGAACATTTGATGAACAATCCACGTTGCTGATGGTTAATCCAAAGTGGTAAAATGAAGTAAATGAAAATGCTTCTGCTGGATAAAGTGGGACACASAGGTCCTCGCAGCAGACCTGATGGGCGTTTTCAAAAGTTGGAGAAAAACCTCCCTGGGTTAGCCAGGGCGGCTGTGCTAACCGCCGGCACTATCGGGCTCCTCCTGTTTCAGTGCCTCTTCTCAGTTTAAAGCCCTAAGTAACTGGGAAAGGGCCCTCTCCCGGGAAACATTCCCCATGTCACTGGGTGATTGGTGCACGATGCCATGGTGCTGCGTGAGGCTGTGCCGTGGTGGGGCTCCTGGGGACACCGTGCATCTCCTCACCTGGGGTGCCATCACCCCCACCCTGGTGTACCTGCCTGCCCCGGCGAGGCCTCTGCTCAGCCATGGGCTGCCCAGGAGCACCAGTGCTGGCACCGGSTTGCCCAGCGAGGACAGTGGTTTGCTCGTGGGTAGCACTTGGTTGCCCAGGGGTGACCCTAGGATGCCCAAGGGCTGTACTGGGTTGCCCACTGAGGGCACCGGCGGTTGTCCAGGGACAGGATCAAGTTGCCCAGCAGAGGCACTAGGTTACACAGAGTCTGCACTGAGTTGCCCAGTGGTGGCACTGGGTTGCCCACCAAGGGCACTGGGTTGCCCACTGAGGGCGCTGAGTTCATAGGATCATAGAATATCTCAAGTTGGAAGGGACCCGTAAGGATCATYGAGTCCAACTCCCTGCTCCTTAGAGGACTACCTAAAACTAAATCATATGACTAAGAGCGTTGTCCAGCTGCTCAACAGTTGCCCAACAGCTGCACGTGGTTGCCCAGGGCCTGCACAAAGTTGCCAGCGAGGGCAGTAGGTTGTCCAGGGCAGGAGCTAGGAAGCCATGTGAGGGTATTTTCTTGCCCAGGGATGTCACCGGGTTGCCCATCGAGAGCAGTGGGTTGTCCAACGGCTCCATCAGGTTGCCATAGCGGCTGCAGGGAGTTGCCCCGGGCAGAACCCTGAGCACCCTGCGCCCGTGGCAACGCTCCCCTGGTCCTGTGTCACAGACGGCACCGGGATGCTGCAGCACTTCGTGGTGCTGCCACCGAGCCCGACAGCACAGCAGTGAGTAGGAGGCCTCCCGGGCACCCCCAAACCCCCGGAGTGCACCCCGCACCCAGGTAGTTAAGAGTGAGTATGTATTTTAACTGGGAGGGGAGGACTAAAAAAGCAGGTATTTCTTCTAATCCCCCCAATATCTTTTACATCATTCAAATGTACCCAAACCAGGTGGTCGGGTGCTCCTGTCGTGTGTCTGGGTGTGTTCAGGGGTGGCAGAAAGTGTCACCCTGGGATGGCTTATCCCGAGGGGGATGCAGGGGAATTTATTTCAGCTGGAAATGCAGGGAAGTGTAACCCCGGTCCATTCCCAAGGTTTTTTCCTCCCTTTCTTAAGCCTGTGTCTGTCAGTATCTGAAAGGGAATAATTTATTTGCAGGAGTGGGAGCCAGGAAAGCCGTCTCCCACCCTCTGAATGCTGTTTCTCAGGTATAAATAAGTGGCCCAGAGCTAGGGAAAGTGCAGTCATTTATCCCTAGCAGGGACAAAAGGGCTGAAGTGACTGGTTTGTGGGAACCGGCACACACAGTGGTTTTTGTTGGACCTGAGCACAGACATTTTGTCCTCGGTTCTGCCAAACTGGCTCGGAGGGTCGTGTTTGCGAAAGTTTTTTTACTAAATTTGAGGGTGTGATTTTCCCGCTGCCTATCCCACAGTCTCTTTGGACAGGCTGGATCCGCGGGCGAGACTCGGTGCCCGCAGCTATGCTGCTCTCAAGTCAGGTACTGGGGCAGCCCGTGCCAGCATGGCCAAAATTGGGCAAGGCTTGAAAATACAGTCCTCAAAGTTCAATGATTTCCCAGCTGCAGGCTGTGCACTTTTCCCCTCTGACTCATCCCTATTTTTCTCCAGTCTGCCCTAGCTAAAGGACCTGTTATTCTCCTGCATTCGCTRTTCATTTATTTAATAGCTGCATTTTGAGACACTGTTCATCTGAATGCATCAACCCATTACAGGTATGGGTGACACAAAAAGTCTCTTAGGTCACCTGTCCCTGTAGCTAGATGTTGGAAAATGTGCAGCTTAATGAGTTCTGTTGTCTGCTCATCACCTGGTGTAAACGGGCACGGCTCCAAGAGAGTCGATGCCGTTAAGGAGGGTTCCCACCGGTGTACAGTAACGGCAGCTCACAGGCAGAGCCTGCCCGTCTCTGTGTGCCTCCCCTCTRCCGCCTTTTAAGCTTTCCAGGAGGAAACCGTGACTCACTGGTCCTGCCCTTGTGTAGAGAGAGGCTGTCCTTGTTGCAGAGGTGACTAAAATGAAAGAAACTCTATTTCCCAAGGGTTTTATGGTTTTAAAAATAAGCCAGCCTCTCTCAGCTTGCCTACACATGCAAATTCATCAGGGTAGCCCAGGAGGAGCAACTAAACCTCGAGTCGTGTGATTGCTTGTGTGGATGMTTTGTTCTAGAATAAAAGCAAGTTTATTTCGTGCAAACATCCCATTTTTAAAGGAATAAAGTTGATCTCATGATGTCATAAATGGGATTTAGCACATGTTTCGTGTCAAACCCCACTCCCATCCAGGGATCTTGTAGCGCACCGGTGTCCTAATCTTTCACTGGGGCTCTGWGCCAGGCTGGGACCAGTGGGGACAGGACGGTATCAGGGGAAGGACACGTCCCTGCAACACAGCAGCTGGCTACAACAGCCCGAGGGACTTATTCCTGCCAGTGGGTGACACTTGTAACCTTACAAGAGCTTCATACCAAGCACAACATACCCTCCTGTTTGTCCTCAGATTAGGTGTGTTAGGTAYATTTGGTGGCCCTCTGCATTATATTTCTGATAACAATTGACCGATAACCTCAATTTGAAAAGAGCAGTAACATCCACAGTGCCGTATGCAGTTATTGGTAGCAAAATCTTCCTGTGTGGATGTTCCTCCTAGGGTTACTGCAAGGCTGGTGTTCGTGAGCCGCTCTGAAAAGACACTGTGGGATATCTCCTTTCCAAGCACATTTATTTTAATCAGGTGAGTCATAAACATTCTTCCTCCTTTGCAAATCAAGAGATGGCTGTTCTTTTTAGGTTCAAAAAAGTGGGGGGGGTTCAAATTTGTATATAGTCCTSCAAAGCTCAGCTGACCTGCAGATTCCTCGCTTGAGCATTTAATGCAAGTGAAGATAGAGGTGATGAGGATGGAGTGCCTCAAATTGCTCTGGGTTGGTAGCAGCTGTGTGTCCAAAGCTATCGGGACTGGTAATGGAACTTTTAAAGAGAAAATGACATCTGGAGTACTATAAGATCAGCAGATASGCTGGCCAAAAGAAACAAATGAACAGCAGAGAATCAGCAACTACAGTTTCACTGGATTGACAGATTTAAGGAAAACGAAGGCATAATATCTGTCATTATCCTTAGCAGCCAAGATTTGTTTCTCYCCGCATTTCAAGACCTGACGCTAGATACTAACAACAAAGTCAAATCCTTATATATACAAATGCTTGGGATACTGTCAGAAGGGATTTGCTTTCAAGAGTTTTAGGCCTGTACAGGCGATGTGTGGGTGCTGTGTGCATCGCTGCTTGTATTATAGGTTGCATGTGTTGCGGTAAGAAGTAACGCAAGTGCAGGAGCTTACTGAGTGAGGTTGTCTTCTTCTGTCTCCTTTGTGCAGGACACATACCTGAATAGCAGCATTCAAGAATGGAGCTGGTTGGCTCTCCCTTAACAGCAACGTACGCCCATCCAAGATCAACACCTACCAAGTTTCTGCCTGCCATCAGCACCATGGCTTCAAGCTATAAGAACCGTTTTCCTTACTACCCCTTGCCTCAGAGTTTCAGCCTCCCCTGGATGCCCAGCACCTACTATAGAACAGCTGCCATCAACCCAACTTTGGCTCCCTTTTCTAAAAGCTCCCAGGGGTTAACCCCCAGCAAGATGCTTCCTTTTGTTTCCAACAGAACAACCCTCTTCACCCGGTACACCCCTGACGACTGGTACAGGTCCAACCTGACCAACTACAAAGAGTCGGAGACTTCCCGGCACAATGCGGAGCGTCTGAGGGTCGATACCTCCCGCATGATTCAGGATAAATATCAGCAGACAAAGAAAACACAAGTAGAAAGCACCAAAAACCTGGGAGAACGTGTCAATGATATTGAATTTTGGAAATCGGAGCTCTGCCRTGAGCTGGATGAGATGATCGGGGAGACCAACGCACTCACAGACATGAAGAAAAGACTGGAAAGAGCCTTGGCCGAGACGGAGGCCCCTCTCCAGGTAAGCACCGTGTCCAGTGGGTGYAAGCTGTAGCCTACTGCTGAAACATCTGCGGCCATTCATCTAATTATGTTTCAGTACAGCTCCGTAACGTCTAGAAAGTTTTTATTAAGAGACCATTAGTTAAGTTAGTAATAAACAAATCCCTTGCCATCTGCTGCATCCTCTTTCAGCACATGCTGAGCACATCAGAACAGTATTTGCTTAACCAAATATTTTTATAAGTGGTATATCCAAAATCCTGGTTTGGGAGACAAAAGAGACAAAAGCCCATGTCTTACTCCGAGGCTCTGSCAAGGTCAGCATCAAGCCTGACACAGGTCCTGCATTCAGCTGTGGTTGCACCAGGGACACGTGTGCTCCCTCACGTTGATTTGATGCTGATGTTGCAGCTCGGCTGCTCGTTGTCAGCTAAACCACCTGCCCTGGGCCCTTTTTTCCATGCTGCTCTCTCTGTGCCCACCTATAATTTCTTTTGTCTTACATTACTTGAGATGGGGAGCATCCCTATAGGAACCCTGCCCTTGCAGCCAGCAGTGATGGCGTGTCCCCAACAGGTCGCTCAGGAGTGCTTGCTTCACCGGGAGAAGAGGATGGGCATCGACCTAGTCCATGACGACGTGGAGAAACAGCTCTTCACAGTAAGTTTGGGCAACACAGATCATGTGTTAAAGCTGTTTTTACCTGAACTGCCCTAAACAGGTTTTGCAGCCCTGTTCCCTAACTGGCTCCTTAGTGCTGGTGAGGTGCTAAACTCTTCAAACCCCCAAAACCTGCTGGGCCAGGGGACGGCGTTCCSCCACGCAGCAGCATGCCCACCTGGTGTGGGTAAGACTTGCCCTTACAGAAGAAAGAATAGCTGAAAATCATCTGTGTGTTTGTGTAGAATATTGGGGTCCTCTGTCCCTTCTAAAGCAGTTTGTGAGACTGTCCTGCCTTTCAGAGCCCTACTGGAACAGGATTTATGTGTATCTATATCACATACATATGATATCGCTATATATCTATATCACATACACGTATCTCTCTCTMTATATATATCTCACATGCAGATATGCAGAAGGCAGCGTGTGCCCAAGAGCTTGTCTGGTTTTCCCAACTATATTAGTTAGTCTAATAAAAGATATTACATCTACCCCCAGCTTTGCTTTGCTCAGAGCAGCGTGGCTGCAGTAGGACTGCTGCTATGTGTGCTTAGGCAATGTATTTTATAGAAATCATAAAAACATGCACTCCCGCCTGCCTTTACATAGTCTGCTTTAAATTACGAATAAAAAGCAAACACGACGAGAGTTGGCACGGAAGATCCTAATGCAGGATACAGTGACATACAATCATGGCAAAGGCATCGTGAAACTGGGAAGGAAATCGCAGCCCCGGGGACTGTGAAGCCACTGCTCTGTTAGAAGATTTTTTCTTATGAGTCAGGCCCTAAAAAATTAGAAAATTAGTTTAAAGGTCATGAGATTTTAGGAAAATAATCAGAGCTGGTATCTCCATAATGGCATTTTGGATTTTAAGTGTTTAGGACACATTTAGGCCATGGTTTTCAGTTGGCTCCTGCAAACAGGAGGGCTTAAAAATTACTGGATTTGGAGCACTAATCACCTGCCTCCAGTAGCTGGGGCTTCATAGATGCAATAGATTTGTGCTGAAGTCAAGAGAGCTGAGAGCAACACATGCCTTCCTCCAGTGGAACTGAATGTTTCTTAGAAATGACTGGGGATTTATACCAAGGTAAAGTTCATTTCCTCTTGTCCCATATGGATAGGATTTCTCCTGGCGAGGAGAACATTTTGGGAGCAAAAGGAGCAGATGCTGATTTGGGGGTGGGGGTGTGTAGCGCTGCTCATCCCGGGAACCGTTATGCCTGTTCATACCAGGTCAGGATCTGTCCCYGTCCATGCAGTGGAACTACCCAGCACTTGACACTGATGTCAGGATGAAAAAATACTTATCAACCCACCCTGAAAGTGAATGCAAAGGCCATGGCTGTGGCCCCAGCACCCTCCCGTCCCCTCCCGGCCGCTGCACGCAGGCTCAGCTGCACGAGCGAGTGCGCTGGGGTTGGGGGCACTTTCTCCACTCCCTGCCTGTTTGCTTTGGGCAGAAAGACAAGGAGGCAAGTTCTTGCTGTGTGCAGGGTTGGAGAGGTCTGAGGGGACGGGTGTGATCAGGACAATTGAGTGTGGACACTGATGGGGTCGTGTTTTGCCTTTGCCCAGGAAGTCGATGTCATCAGGTCATGCCAGGAGAGGATGCAGCGGTACCTGGATAAGGCGAAAGCCCAGCTCGCGTAAGGAGGAGCTCCTTATCTGATGCCGTAGGGCTGATGTGCATTTGCAGTTGTGATGTGAACCCCCAGCAGACCCCCACATCTACCTACACCCCGCAGGTGTAAAACCCCATGCAGGCTCCATGGGAAGCGGGCAGTGATGCTCGTGGGAGGACATAGCTACCTGGGCCGGAGCTGCAGGGAAGCGGGATGGGGAGGAAGCCATTCCACCCATACATCCCCACCGATGGCTGTTGGTTGTGTGTTGAAGGTCCAACAGGGCGGCCCAGCACGAGCTGGAGAGGGACCTGGCCAACAAGCAGGCAGCCCACCGCATCGATGACAAGTGCCACCACCTGAGGAACACCTCCGACGGCATCAGCTACTACCGAGGGGTGGAGCGGGTCGATGCCACGTGAGTACACACCGGGAGGCACGTCAGCACCGAGCTGTCCCCGGGATGCACGGTGCCTGTCCCTGGCAGGGAGCTGGTTGTCCCCAGCCCAGTCTAAAGGCATGTGTCTCTGCACGGCACATCCATCCCACCCGGAGACACCCACCTCGGAGGGGCCGTTTCTCTCCGCTCACCATAAAGGGAGCACAACCCTCTGCTTTCAGCTGGATGCCGAACATCCAGAGAGTGAAAGCGAGTCCCACCTAATTAAACATTATATCAGAGTTCAGAGATCAGCCTGAAAATGAATTCAGTTCAGCACCTCTGCACAGCTCATTAAGTTTATGCATATTTTCAAAGATGTGTCAGTGCTTGCCTGAGTGCTCTTCATTGACGTAAAGTCTGGGGGTTCACCCCAGCATGGAGAGGGCCTGGCAGGGAGCTGAAATGACACAGAAGATAAAGAAATAGAGAGCGTGATCCTGGGATAGAGTTCAGCTGCTTTTGGGTGTCAGGAATTCGGCTTTGGCTCTGCAGTAAATGAATGGTGACCTAAACCAGCACTCGCAGAGATATGCCCTAAGGGGCAAAGGGCTGAGGGAATAAATCTGGTGCTCACAGAGACACATGCAGTTTATGGAGGGGCATATATTGATTCAATTTTTCTAATGTTTGAATAATTATTCACAGCAGAGCTCAGACATATTTAGACAGGCAAATGAATTGCAAAGGATTGATGCTAAAATTCAGAGGGGAGTAAAATGTGCTGAAGATCAGCAAGTTTTAAATGGAGCTTATGTGGTATTTAAGTCTTTTGTTGACCTTGTTCTGGACTACTGCACAGGCGTGAACTTCATCCTGAATGCACACACAGGGAATTGAATATTATCTAATGCTCCTTCAGTTTAGTATGAGAGAAGTTACTAGCAAAATGAATTGACTGCAATCTGTGCATTGTCATGAAGCTGTGAATCACTTGGCACTTAAATGCCTCGAACGTGTAAATATGGGGTCTGCTTGAAATCTCTATTTTTTTTCTCGGGAAATCTTCTGTTTGTCTGAGCTTTCCTATGTATCACAGTTGTCTTCATGAACATGTCATCATTTGATAAGCGTTATTGAACAAATGGTGTCCAGATGTTTCACTTTCATGTGGTCAAATTAAGAGTGTAGATTCCCGTGAAGGCTTAATCCAYGCTGCTCCCTGGCAGGGTCCATGCCTGCCCATGTCCAACTTACTGAGGCCTCTCCTTTCCCCCGGCAGGATTTCGGTACCGGAGTCATGGGCCAAGTTGACGGATGACAACATCCTCCGCTCCCAGAGCGAGCGGGCGGCCTCCGCCAAGCTGCGGGACAACATCGAAAACCTGCTGGTGGTGACGGCCAACGAGATGTGGCGCCAGTTCAACAGGGTGAACGTCGCCTTCACCAACCGCATCGCCGAGACAGCCGACGCCAAGAGCAAGATTCAGACCCACCTGGCCAAGGTAGCCTGAACCCCTCCCTTGCGGTATGACACTGTCACTTCCCAGTGACACCTCCGAAGTGGGACCCTCCACGCAGACCTGGCCCAAGCGGAGGAATGGTCGGTCGCCCCAAGAACTGGTTATAGTATCATTTTCTGTTTGAAACTCAAAGTACTGGGGACTTTCTTCTTGGGGCAGGATGAGTTGGCACTGTAATTTCATCTCAATGGGTACTGGATTTTGCTAATGCATGCTAGCTGACAGCCTGGCAGCGCAGGGATTTCCAGCAGAAAATGCCAATGCTGGTTGCRTCTCCTGGTAGTTACTTCAGAAGCGCTGGCTGCCCTGCAGAAAGTCTTTTTGCTGGGCCTCTGCTGGGGGGTTCGCAGGCTGGCTTCTCCTCCAAGGATGTGCTTTCAGYCTCAGTGCTCTGTGTTTGCTGCACAGGTATCCACGTGTTTGCTCTGCCAAGCAGAGTGAGTGGAGAATCAGTGATGGGCACCTGGCTCGGACCGGTGGGTCTCATGGAAAGCTTCCCGAAAAGTGCTCAACACAGTATTGATTAACTGAGCAGAGACTGGGCTTGCAGCACTGYGGGCTGATGCCACGTCCTTAAATGAGGATCCAGTAAAGACCTTCCCTCTATTAGTTGCTATTGATGGATGATCAGTTCCTGCAAGCAGTAATTTTGGGAAGCTGGTAATTCAATAGATCCATCACTGCTCCAAAACCTCCTCTGATGTGACAGCAACAGCAAAGAGAGGCTTTTTTCTGAAGAGAAATCGCTGTTGAATCTGTGCCTTCATATGTGGCAGAGTGACAGTGGTCTGAGCCCAGGGTCTGCCTGTTGAACTTGTTTTTTTCTGCAGACGGACAGGAGAAAAGGGAAATGATGTTGTTACTTTGAGAATATATTTTTTAATTTATGCATGTGTTTCTTTTTCACACCAGACGCTGCAGGAAGTCTTCCAGATTGAGATGAACATAGAAGCCATCCGAAAAGCCATTAGGGACAAAGGGCCTCCATTAAAAGTGGCTCAGACCCGGCTGGATGAGCGCACACGGAGACCGAACGTGGAGCTGTGCCGGGACACTGCCCAGCTCCGGTAAGGCAGGAGCACAGGGCTGGCAGGGTCCTTGAGGAGTCACTGGTGGTAACACTCAAAAGCATSACTGGATGACAAAATTAATCATTTTTTTTTTCTAAATAGTCCTTCCATAAGTGCACTGATATAATCAAAAGCAATGGGCAGGTATCCCAGCCTTTGGGTGCTGAGAGAGCCCTGCACCCACGAAGGAGGCTGTACACCATGGCCGGGTACTGATGCCACCCCATGAGGGGCTGGATTTTTCCCACTTGGGTAAACCTCATTTTTTCTCCTGCCTGCTTCCCGGCAGTTGGATGTGTTCAGTTTTGAAGGATAAGCCCTTTACTCTCCGACAGGTTCGCAATGAGAGCATTTAGCGCCTTCCTTTTGGGTAGCTGCAAGAAAGGGTTCACTATATGGAGAAGCAGTAAGGGCTGTCCTCCCTGCCCCGGGGATACTGGAAATCCTTTCAAGGACGTAGTGAGCTCTTTGGGATTGCACCCCAAGGGGCTGTGGAGGAGCAGGCTGCCCTGAGTGCCCAGCAGCACCCCCTGTGAGGCACCCCGAACCTCACATCTCCTCCTGGGAGCCCTCTGGGCATGACTCCATGTGAAGTCTTCTAAAAGCAATTTAAACCCAGCCCCAGAGCCTGTTTAGCATCTCGCATGCCATTTTTTTTTCCATCCTCCACTTGTTTCACATTCACTTTTAGCCTCTCCCAGCTGTCCTGTTTTGCTGTGCGTGCATCCATGGGTGTGGGGAGGACCCCTGCACAGGGAAATCCAGGAGGGTGAACCAACAAACCCGCAAAACCAATCGGGAACAGGAAACCACAGCTGCTCATCCCTCTCCTCGGTGGCATGAGCTGCTCTGGGAGACGCAGCTGCGCATGGCCGAAGCCTAGGAGCAGACTTAACCATGCCTCCCCACTGAGGGGCTCTGCCCTCAGCTTTCCCATGCATCTGCCAGAAATTGGGGGTTCAAGTTAGTCTGAGCACACTGAAGGGGGAAATCCTGTGCCCAAGGGGCCCGTCAGCAGCGCCGTGCTAGAAACCACCCCCGTGATGGGGCTGTTCATGGGTGTTTCTTGCTGTTTTCCAGCCTCGTCAACGAGGTCCACGAAATCGATGAGACGATCCAGAGCCTTCAGCAGCGGCTGAGGGATGCCGAGGACATGCTGCAAATGCTGGTTCATGCCAAGTCGGTCTTGGAGCATGACCTGGCTGTCAAAGCCAACTCGCTTTTCATCGACCAGGAGAAGTGCATGGGGATGCGCAAGACCTTTCCCAGCACTGCGCGGCTGGTGGGTTACGTTTAGTCTGGGCTCAGCCAAACTCACCGTATCTGTTGCCGGAGGAATTGCCACTTTTGCTAGGATGCATTCCCAGTTTTGCTAAGATGCTTTGAAAATACATGATTAGACTTTCACATCCTGATGAAAGCCCTGAGCAGAAATTAAATGATCACTTTGTGTGTTACATGGTCTACCAGGATTATTTTTTTTCCTTTGTTTTTTTCTCTTTCCACTGCTCTTTCACAGTGTGCCAGAGAGTAGCTGAATATACCTCGTATGCAACTAAGAGTAAATCCACCCATGGGGATTCATTCCTACACTTTTAATCTGTGATTTTAGGAGAAAAACTGTCGTGTCTTCCTCCTTTTGAGTCTGTCTGATGTGGAAAAGCATAAGGGGAAGTAAAGTTAGTTGTCAGAGTAATTAGCTGTTGACATCCATAATGTATTTTTAATGGTGCAGTAGGAGAAACACAAACTATCCCGAAAAGCGTTGCAGTGTGTTCTGTTCCTAAATGGAAAAACTTGCATTTTAAGCTGATTGCTAATGATAATTTTCTTGCTTTTGAAAAATTTTAAATGTCATCTAAAATGTCGGTGCTAGGGTCTTAAAACGAGGAAGTACCTTCAACGAGCTAATTAAAGAAAATGCTGTGGTTTTAATTTTGGTGAGTATGGATTGGTTCCTAATTTAACCTCTTGCATGTGGTTTGTTGGTGGAAGCACCAAAGCACTTTGAAGATAAAGAAACTAATTGGTCCTTAAGTCAGCCAGCCTGACTGCCATGGTACCTGCTCTCTTGCTGTAAATCAGACCTATTTTAGCAAGCATTTGAATTTTCAGAGGGATAAGGCTTTAATCAATCTGAGGTTCGGTGTGAAAGTCACTTTGCAAATTGTCTCCTTAGACTCACGTGTCACTTAGACACTCCTGAGTCTTTTAACCTAAGCAGAGTTGAGCTCAACCTAAAGCCTGTAGGCACCAAGATCCCAAAGGAGCAGAAGTTCAAGTCCCTTCTCCTCCCTTGGGAATCCCAGGCATGGATCTCCTGGCCCAGCATGGGGGCTCATGGGAGCTGAGAGCAGCTTTTCTTGTCTCGCATCCCCAGATGACTCCATCTCACAGCACACTCCAGACAGACCTGCCTGCCCTCCCTGCTCTCCGGAGCAGCCTCCGAGAGCTGTAACCTGCGCCGAGGTCCTGCCCCGGCCTCAGCATCTTGGCAGGATCTCTTCACAGCAGCAGCCCTAAAGAGGAAGCAATTGTCTTTTTAACCTTTTTTTTTTACTAGCACTTTTGTCTCGTGGAGACTGAAAATAGGTTTCCTCTACTTTGTGTGTATCTTGGAGCCAGAGTCCGTCGGAGACGGCAGCCACCCTTTCTAAAGAGAAGATACAACCGTAAGCAGGAAAAACTGCCCAGCTCATGGCACCTTCCCTTTCTCCACGTATCTCCCTCCCCAAAATAAGCCGATGGCATGCTGAACTCATAGGGACTCCCAGTTTTTGTTAGCATTTTCGCTCGCCTTCGTGCTGCTTTGTACTCTCTCGGTGTTCCTTTACTGAAGACTTTCATAAACCCTGGTGATTTTGGCTGCTCTGCTGTTTTGAAGCCCCGCTCCAGCTGGCTGGTTTTCAGGCAGAGCTGCCTGTTTTCTTTTTTGAGAAATGGGCCCCCTGAATTTGTCCCCAGCTGAGCACTGGGAAGTGGAGGCACCCACAGTCCCTTTCTGAAAGGCTCATGCTTTTAAGTAACTTGAGTGAAGTCCTGGCATCAGTGACAGCTTCACATTCATTTCACTTCCACCTTCATTTTTGAGTCACATAGAAAAATATCTGAGCTCTGTTTTGCTATTTGGCACACTGATAACAGTCAGCACCAAAAGTCGTCTATTTTCTCCAGTTTTGCTTTCAGAGCACCCCAAACACTCACCTTTCCCACTAGCTCAACTCCTTTAAGGCTTTCTCCAAATTGACAGCATTTATGTGGTGTCGCAGTTATCCGACTCTAAATTTTATCTTGCCGTCCTACGCTCTCGGTGATGCTTTACACAATATTGGCAATGCATTTCTTTCCTCCATTTGAGCCATAACCAGAGGAATTTTGGTTGCAGCTTCTCTAATTTCTTTCACAAATACTTTCCGCTTTCCTGCAGCAGATTTCCCAGACATTAGAGAATTCCCAAGTCCCTTTGGGGTTTCATTCTCTCCACACCAGTTTTCTGTAAGTCGACAATATTGATGTTACTTCTTCTGGTATCTGATACTCTAAAATCCCCCCCAAGCACTTTGATCATCTAATCCTATGTGTGCTTCAGTGTGAGTCTTTTTCTTTTTCCCCTCTCACAGTGTGTCCTATGCACATCTCATGATGGGAGCCAGCCCTGCCACAAAACTCCTGTAAAATGGGTCTCTAGGGTGAGGGGTTTGGGTGAAATTCCAATAGACACGTGGCTTGTGGCAGGGTCTCCTGCACAGGGGTGGATTTGTCYCCCGTGACTGAGCTGCTGGTGAGTAAAGCTGCTCGGTTCAATCACTGCAGGGTTGGTTTTGGGGTTCCAGCCGAGCAGTCTCTATCTTTGATGTATACCAGGKGCATTAAACAGTTGTCCTGCCTTGCTGCTTCTGATGTGCGAGATGCCTTTGCTTTCGTACCATTAAATGATTTGCTTTCTTAGATCACTTCTAAATAGTATCCCCGTCTGCCTCAGCTGCCCTTCTGCACTGATGTGATGTTTCCTTTCTTTAAATGCCTTCAGTCTGAAGAACGACGTGCCTGCTTTTATTGCTGTTTATTGCTGGTTTATTGCTGGCTTTATCAGCCAAGTTGCTGAGAAAGTTAGTTTGTGGAAATTCCTTTGCATCCCRCTGCCATATTCCCACCCTCCTGCATCATTCCAATAAACTCCGCAGAGCTGGGTTTGTAAACTAATTGTTTACTGGCTGGAGGAAAGAAAATAAATTGATAAAACCAGGACAGCGTTGCTTCATGCAAGCTAAGCTTCGTGTCAGTSCAGGATCCAGTTGAACAGTCAAGGCCAATCTATCAAGAAGCTATTCAGAAAGGAGGCTTGGGTGGTTTTGTTGTCTAAGAAAAGAAAAATCACTGAATGTCCTGGAGGAGTCCAATATGAATTTGGGTGAAATGAAAGCTTGCCAAAAAACATGTTAACAGTATATTGCATAACTAATGCAGATTATTATGCTCGAGGGAGAATTCCCAAAACAGCATCAGCAGTCAGAAAAAAATTCATTGCTATTATGAAAAAAAAAAAAAAAGGAGAAAACTTTGGCAAAATGCTAAAGGAAGATTGGAAAATTTGGGCAGTGTAGGATCATAGGAATGGCTGTTCTGGCTCAGACCAAAGTCCAGCAAGCCCCAGATTCAGTCTCTGACAGAGCCAACAGGAGATGCTTAGATAAAAGCACCAGAACAAGGCAAGCACCCTGTGATACTTTCCCAGTCTACTTTCCCAGCTTCCAGCAATTAGTATCTCAAGGACTTCCTGAGCTGACAGGGCTGTCCTTGAATTTAATAACCCCCGATGGATTTGTTTCACATGATCTTGTTCCAGTTGTTCTTCGAGCCCGTGCAGGCTTGCAGCATCCGCTGTGTCCCTCAGCAGGGAACTGCAGGGGACAGAGCATCAGCATGCTCAGAGCATCGGCGGCCACTCTTGGGACCCTGGAGGAGRCTGAAAAAGGGGCCAGATCTGGGACTGCTGAAGCCAAAAGTCTAAAACTCAATAATCTGGGCAAAAAGGTAGCTCAAAGCTGTTTTAGATCTGTATCCTCTRTAGGTTYAACACAGGAGCTCGCAGAGGGTTGGCTCCTTTTATATGCTGTCAGCRTGCAGGAGACAAGCAGGAATCACARTTTCTGGAAGTATCTGAGTATGTCCTGACACAGAGTCATGTTCCAGCTGGGAACCTTGGTTGGTTTTTTTGGCTTTTGGAATCAGTGGGTAAATTTTGGTTTCATTGAAGCCAGTGGGATTTTCTCCAGTGATTTCAGCCTGACTCTATCAGTGATGACAACTGGCTAGGAGTTGAAAGTAAAAAGTTGGATGAAGTTGGTTTTTGGGCATGAATGCAGACAGGACTAAAATATTTTATAAATTCTTCTTGGTTTGGTGAAAAACAGATGTCAGGAAAAGTAAGTAAATGTATCCAAGATGTATTAGACCTCTTGTTTTAGAAGTTTGCTGAATTTARATGTCTCCCCTTCCACTTTTTTCTGCTTGAAATGGCTTTTCAGRTAGCCATTCCACCAGTTTTATCAGAACAGGTAAAACCCACTCTCTCAGTGCATTTTGATCCAAACAGCGTTTTCCGCTGGAGAAAAGGCCCATTCCTCTCGGAGCCCTGCCGTGGGGTAGCCGTGCGGCTCAGTTACCCGCAGCGGCACCCCTTCCCGGGGCACGGCGCCCGCCTCCTCCCCGGCTGCCTGGCTGAGACCCAGCCGCGCTCGGTGCAGCTGGGGAAAGGGCAAGATCCTGGCAGCCCTCTGAGATCTTGCTGCCAGCTGGGGACGTGCTCTCAAGGTGGAGAGCCTTCCCCAGCCTTTCAGCTGGAAATACTTAGATAGTTATTTCTCGCTGTGTACGTATATTTTTATATATATATATATATATGCATGTGTGTTGTTTGGGGGAGCACTGTAGGTTCTCCATAAAAGGCGAGTCAAACCACCTATTGCTCTCCTTCTTTCCCTAGTTGCACAGTTGTTTGAAAACAGGATTTTTTCCCCCGATGTTCTGTTCCCAGCCCCATGTGAGCCATGGGCTCGCTGATGGCAGTGCAAATTTCTGCCCCTTCCCCTTTGCATTTCAAATCCTCTGTTGCCAATGGTCTTAATCGCCAGGGAAGGGAACAGGAATTGAGTCCCTAAAATTGTGACGACAGAGCTGAGTCTTGGGGTTAAACAAGTTCATCCACAAKAAGACATACAGAGAAAATCTTGTCTTTTTGTGTAGTTTGAAAATGCTTGTTTTAAAAGTGGTTTTATTCACCTGGCCTGGGGAAGGGGATGGTGTACGTGTACGCTGGACCGATGGCAGCAGAGCCCATGATGTGCTGGTTCAGGTGATGCTGCAGACACACTTAAATGAGGCTTAGACCCTTTTCAGCAAAGTCCTCAGTCTGTCACTGCCCTGTCAGATTAGCATCTGAGCCCCTTAAAGTGGTATAAAAACCACTTTCCCTCCTAAATTCTCATTATTTTATTCTAGAAATTCAAGCTGAAGCATTGTAGGAATTTTAAGTGATCCCACGGAATAGATTCAGAGTGAGAAATCCACACTTTTTTACCCAGTGTTTATACAACCCGTCAATCTTACAGTATTCCCAGCACAGCCTGTGGCGAATCTTGTTTGTACACAAAACATTTTTCAAATTTATCGTGGCGCCTGCTTGTATTTAGGCGGTGACCACTGCTAGCCACACTCGTATATAGACTGAGCTGGGGAAGCCAGGCAGCTTTTGAGCCCCTTGGTGGGAAGCATGGTGCAATTCCTTGGCCTGTGCCGGGTCGGGTGGTGATGCCATCTCTCCAGAACAACCCCAAGAGCTCGGCTGTGAACACCCTCAATTGCTTGCCTCGTCTCCTCCTGGCCCAGAGAGCCACCACCCGGCACCTCCGGTCGATGGAAGGCGCAAAGAGGAGCTTTGCCTCCAGCGCTTTCATGTGAACTCACCGTGCCCTGGAGCAGCGTGGTCCCCCATCGCCAGAGCTGCCGTGGTAGCACCTGCTCACGGCTGTTTTTCCAAAGCCCCGCTCTATTTGGACAATGCACCTTTCCAAGGAGAGCAGTGTCTGAGGAGCATGGGAGTGATGTGCTCGTCTCTCTGGGCTTCCTCCACAGTTTCTAATACGCAACTCTCAGCCAAAACAGGCTTCATAACCTGCAGGCTACTCTTTTCACTGATTTGAGTTTCAGATATTTCTCCCATGCTTAAAAAGTTGCTTTTGGCACCGTTTTCAGAACTGGAGCCGAAGTGGTTTTGCTCTCCCGCATTCATGGAGGAGCTCGGGTGCAGTATGTGACCCCCACACCTCTTGGCTACCTCTCACTGCTGTGCATCTCCCTGCTCTGCTTTTGGGGTACAGGTCACATAATTTATCCAGAGACACAGCAGCCAAGGTCTCAGACCTACAAACCCAAATCAGAAGATCGCCTCTAATGGCAGGTTAGATCACAGTCCTTGGAGACAAGACCCTTCTCGCTCTGTGTTTGCCCAGCCCCGAGCGTGGTGGCTCCYTCTGCTCTGAAGGCAGTGCAGACGCTCAACCCACAGAGGCAAGACAGCCCGAAATAGCCTCATTAGTGAGGAATGTACTGATGGCGGTCCAGATGTTTTAGTTCCTCTGGGGCTTGCAGTCACTGATGGCACGGGCTCCTGACGGTGCGTGCAGCAGCCTGCTATGGCAGGCAGCAGCCTCACAGGGCGCAGGGGGCTGGCTGCAGCAGAGAAATGGGTGGGTATTTTTCAGAGGGAAGGGCAAATTGCATCCTTTGAAACCAGGCTGGGCAAACCTGCACAAGGCAGAGCTGGTGCTGCTGGAGCACAATTTGGCTCGGCGGCATTGCRGAGGGGTGTGCAGGCATGTACTGAAACAGAGGCTCGAGCACGGTGTGAGGCCAGGGGCCTCGTTTCAGCCGCTGGCCCACTCCCCCCCAGAGTTCTGAACTCCCACTTGCTGGCTAATGTGTGCARTGGGACCACTTACACGAGTGTGGAGGAGCCAGAGCCCGTGCTGCAGGGAACACGCCTGTGCTTGCCAGGAGGAAGGAGCCAAGCACGCTTCTCTCCCTCTTTCTCCCAAGATTTGCTCTTTTGGTGGCTGGATGCCGAATTCYCTCGTCTCAGCAACAAAGCAGGACTAGTTTGGAGCTGGTGTGTGGAGAGGGGAGAAGTGATGGGGAGGTAGGTGCTCAGGACTCCCAGGGGTGCACAGGTCTCCTGCGGGGACTATTGGGGGTGTGTGCGTGTGAGGTTTATTTCAACAGATTAGCTGTGGTTGAGGAATGAGTGAAGGCTGCCATACTGGAGCACAGCCACCCCTTCCACTCCAAGCACCTAAGTCCTCCAGCATTTTGGAAAATCTCACCCTCCATTTAGTGAAAATTTGTTCAGTCCCACAGGATTTGGCTTTCAATTCCTAAAAAACTCCAGCCCAAGAGCCAGAATCACATTGCTGTTGCAGGAGCAAATTGCAAAGGTGTCAGTTTCCTGGATGCAGCCACACTGTGTAAATCAGAGGCAACATTCCCTTCGTCTTCAGCACAGCCAGACACTCATTCCCCCAGTCCTGTCCCACGGATCCCTGTCCGGGGCTACACAAACTGCCTCTGCTGGGGCGAGGGGAGCCACCTGATGCAGCAGAGCTCTCTGTCCTCTCCATGTAACCTCGTTGCTGGCGATGCCCCCCTCCCCATACATCCCTGGGAGAGGAAAGCTCCCTGCCAGCCCTCCCCAGAAATCACTTATCTGCTTAGGAAAATACCCAGCTGCCAGCGCTGCAGCCGCGGGACACCGGCCGGATCCTGCCCAGGGCGCGCCCCGGCTTCCTACAGCCTCGCACTCCGCTGTGTCAACCGCTCCGAGACACGCAGGCACCCCCCACGCCCACGCGTGGCCGCTCCGGAAAGCGGAGCGGGGCAGAGCCGCCTCCCGGCAGTTCCCCCCCCTCCTCCTCCGCGGGTGCGTGAGCAGCGGGGGGCTCCCCACGCCGGAGAGTCCTCGCTGAGGGTCCGTCGTGGGGAAAGCAAGGGAGGGGGCAGCTAGGCCGTGGGGTGTCCCCCCTCCCCAAAATCTCCCCGCTGCCCGGCGGGAGGGTAGAGGCGGGAGCGGGCCGT
>JASVER010000061.1:2228733-2278359 GCA_030449065.1 Oceanodroma leucorhoa
CTGCCGCATTTATAGGAGGAGCGGCCGGGCGCCGCCGCAGAGCCCTCCCCGTCCCGCAGACGCAAGCGGGGCGGTGGCCCCGGTTAAAGGGGAAACTTGACAGCGCCGCCGCCCGCTCCCGCTGCCCGCTCCGCTCCCGCTGCCCGCTCCGCTCCGCCGCGACGTGAGTACGGCCCGGCCCGCTCCGCTCCGCCAGCCGGGCTGGGGAGGGGGTCGGCGGGGGCCGGTGGGTGGCTGCTGGGGGGGGCTGCCACTGCGCGGTCCCCCGGGGAGGGGAACAGCCACCCCGAGGGGGAGAGGGGCCGGAGGGACTCTGGGGATCCACAGGGGAGAGGGAGTGGGGGAGCCCCCCCGCTCCGGGGGGCCCCTAGGGAGAGGGGTCAGGGCAGCCCCCCTCCCCTCTTCTCCGAGGGTCCTGAGGGGAGATGGGCTGGGGAAAGCTACCCTCCCCCCCCCCCCCCCGGGGGGGAGAGGGGCCAAGAGAGCCCCTGCTGGGGGTGCCGCGGGGAGATGGGCCGAGGAGACCCCCCCCTCAGAGGAGCCTAGGTAGACATTTCCTCCCCGCACTCCCCGGGGGTCGCCAGGGGAGATGGGCCGCCAAAAGCCTCCCCTGGGGAGAGGGGCCGACAGAGGCACCCCCGGTGGTCCCATGGGTAGGTGGGCAGAAGAACCCACCCTCCCGGCGGWGAGGGGCCAGGGTAGCCCCTTGGGTGAGATGCGCCGAGACAGACCACTCCCCCGGGGGTGTCGAGGAGCACACTCACCTCCGGGAGAGGGATCGGAGCCCCTCCTYGGGGAAGCCCCCCACGGGGTCCCCAGGGAAGGGGGGCCAGGGAAGCCTCCCTCGGTGAGAGGGCCTGTGGGAGCAGGCTCARGGGAAGGGCTCGGAGGACCCCCCCGGGAGTATCCAGGAGTGGGTCCGGGCAGAGAGCTCGGACATCCCCTCCGTTGGCGGGGCCCGAGGGAAGAAGCCCGGGRGGCGGGCGCTGCCCAAGCATCCCCCGGAGCCGAGCGGGCTCCTGCCGTCGGCGGAGCGCCTCCTGCTGCCCTCGGGGCCGGGCTTCGCGCACACCCCCCCCCACACCCATACACACACTCAGCAGCATCCCTCTGCCCCTTCAGTTCTGCCCTCCGCCACCGCCAAAATGCTGCTTTTRCTGCTGGGAATCATCGTTCTCCACGTCACCGTGCTGGTGCTCCTCTTCGTCTCCACCATCGTTAGCGTAAGTATGGACTTTCCTCCGGCACTGGGGTACCGGCGACGCAGGGAGTGGCTGGCGGGGGGGGTTACGGCATGGCAAGACCAGAAGGTGTTATTTTTATTTGCGGTTTATTTTCTAGCCTGGCTTTTAGCASGAAACCTTTACTTGCCGATTGCTGGTCTTACTAACAGTGGGATTTTRGAGCATTTTGCACAGAAAGCTCTTTCCGTGTTTGTGCTGCCAGGTGTAACTGGTGGGTCCTTGGTTGTGTGCCGCAGCGGGTGCTCAGGGCATCCCCACGAGTACAGAGGAGAGTGCTGTTGAAGCCCRTCTCCTCTTCGTCCCCGTACTGGTTCACATCACGGGGCAGCCTCAGAGCACCCCAACTACCCTCCGTGSGCCTGAAACTGCATTCCCTGTTCATAAAGGAGCTCCACCTGCTAACAGGCTTCAGCCCACAGGACCAGGACAGCCAGTCTGAGCAAAAGCCCTTGAAATGGGACTGGTTTGGGCACTGGCTCCTCAGCACTAGCAGTTTTGCTGTCCAGCTCTGGTCCTTTGGGGCTGTGAATTAGGCATGGGTTCTCCCTCCTAATCCAGATGGGCTCCTGCTGGCGATTTTCAAGGCTTAAGCTTTGCAAACAGTGGGAAGATTGAGGGTTCGATGCTGCACAGAGGGTTCCCAGCACTGTTCTCGGTCCAGAGCTCAGTTAACACGTCATCTACTTAGGAAGAGTTATAGACTTGGTTATAAGGCAGCAGTTTTGTGGAGCTGGTGAGTTCCMGGCTTGCTTCACCAGGTTCTTCTTTCCCTTATTTTTTTCCTTTTGTTTTGTTTTTTGGGTGGTAATAGTAGTAGAAGACGTTACAAAAATCTTACAAGTCGTTAGAAATCACGTGGAAGCATTCGAATAGCCCGGCCAGGCACCAGGCRAGGACGGCAGAGGGGAGGGAAGCGCGCATCCCCACGGGACTTGGTCCGTGTTTAAAGAGAATAAAGAGCTTCTGTTTTTCTGCCGTTGAGGTGAAAGCAGCTAAAAGCAAATATCAGTATTTACTTTCCAAACCGCTTTCTAAAGAAAAGCACGTGCCTGGGAGTGCCTGGCCGGGCACACGCGTGCTGGTACACACTGGGGCTGCTCGGTGCCAAAGCCTTGGGGGGGCACGCGGCTGCCTGCCACCTCCCTGCTCACGGGGCTGCGTCTCTCTTGCAGCAATGGCTGGTGAACGGCGGGCACACGGCGGACCTCTGGCAGAACTGCACCTCCGGTAGCATCTTCCACTGCCTGACGTCGTCCACGAACGGTGAGTGCTCCCCAGCAATCAGGGCTGTTGCTGCCCGTCGCTTTTATTCTCCTCCCTGGACTTATGAGATCAAGGGGGATTTGTCTGTGCAGTTTATTTGTGATTCCCTCTTGCTTTTCCCTGCACACTCCTGAAGTTGTTCCCTCGCAGCCCTTCCCCTTGCCTCCTCTGCTCTGTCCCCAGATGGAGGGGCAGGGCTCCACCGTGTTCCYGATGTCCTGGTGGGGGGACACAGGGCTGGCCCAGCAGCGGGAGGATTGCTCCCCACCCCGCCTTATCAGTCCCTGAAGTTGGGATGGGGTTTAGCATGGGTACCAGACCCAATGCCCAATTGCTCTGCCTTGCTGCCCTCGAGCCTTGGGGCAGCTCCTGGCAGCACCGTGGCAGGGTGTTCGGCACGCTCTGCCGCAGCGGAGGTGACCGGCTCGAGTGCTTTTTGGTGGTCTTCTGTTATTAGCCCATTTTGATTACACTTGGATATATAAATGCGAGGCAGTCCTTGGAGCAGGGCTCACTGGGCGTCCATCACCCTGCTGGGTGTGGAGGGGCCGTTTTCGGCACGCCTCCCTCTTGCTCTGGTTGTGAGGGTGTTTTAAAGATGCACGTGGTGCCCCGAGGACAGCCTGTCTCTGGAGGACACCGTGTCTCCTACCTAGAAAGCTGCCCTGTTTTTTGCTGCTGTGACAGGCTGTTTTTGGGCACACTCCTCGCCCTGCGGTTCGCTACCGAGCACCGTGCGTGGGATGGGCTGAGCCCTCAGGCCCTGCCTCATCCTGCTGCTGAAATGGCCCCCGTGGCACCTGCACATCGCGGGTGGCTGAAGAGCCACCTCTGGACTAAGCTGGGTGAAGGCTGATGTCATGCTGGGTGAATCACCCAGTGAGCTGTTTGCTGAGGTCAGCAGGGGAGGAGTGCTTGCTAAGATGCTGTGACGCAATTTCCAGGTCACCTAGCGGTACCAGTAACATGAAATCTGTGCTCAGGGAGTCAGGCAAGCCTGTGCCTCAGTTTCCCCAGAAGACAGGGCTGACGCCAGTGATGCTGTGCCCAGCATTTGTTTTCAGTTAGCCTGGTTTTTGCTTTTCTGTGGGAACAGATTCTTCCAGTGAAACCAGTTGTGAATCATACCAATGTCTCTGGGAGCACAGTCACACTACGCCGGAAACGTGGTCCTGGCGTAGGAGCAAACCAATGCCACGTGGTCTTGGCAAGGAGGGAACAGTCGCAGTGGAGAGAGCACTGAAAGCTTTCAAAGGGTCTTGTGGTGATGGGATACTGTCAGAGGTTTTTGGAGACGCAGGTCACCCTAATCCCCAGCCTGCTGGGAGCAAAACACTCGTGGGTACCCCACATGGGGAGGTGGATGCTGATGCTCACTCTCCCTCTTATCTTCCCTGCGCTGAAAGCAGCAGCGTGTTTCCCTGCTTGGGCCCAGGCTCCGGTTTCGGTGGGAGCGAAGCCACCGCCGCCGGTCTCTGCTGACGCCTGGTGGTGTCCGGGATGGCCGGGAAGCGGCTGGACCCTGTCCCAGCCCAGGAGCCTTCTGGAGCCATGTCCTTCATCAGCAGTTGGCTGGTGCTGGCTATCTGCAGCGTAGGCAGGCTGCTTCACGGCCATTCATGCGTGCTCCGAAACTGCTGACTTTGCACTTCGAAATAAAAGGCAGCGATTGCCCCCCCGGAGTCCCAGAGCCGAGGGCTGTAAAGCCTCCCCAAATCTTTTGCTTTTCAAACCTGCACYGCTTTTTCTGGGTGTTTACAGGATGCTGTGTGTCGGGCAGTTGTCAGTGTTGAAAGGGGCTTGTCCAAAATGAAGTTGGGATGTTTTCCTCCACGTCTGACTGTCCTGCTGGGTGTTGCGAACCTATATTGCCCTGATTCCAAAAGCTGCTCAAAGAGGGGCTTCCCTCTGGATCCTTTCAGTGATGAATTTTTACCATTAAAGGGGCTATATTCAAGATAGCCCCACTACAAACGCAGTCAAGCAGCTGAGTTTGGTTGATAAGGTGCCCCAGTGGGCTGCTCTTTGAGTAGAGGTGCATTGTGTTCAAGTCTTAGAGCTCTCTGACAGCTCTTATTTATATGAAGGCTCTGCTCTGGCATCAGGAAAAGGGGGTTTTGCTCRGGCAAAATCTTCTACTCCCTCCACCCCGTGGCAGGGTTGTGGGAGGAGTGCTGCTGAGGACCAGTCTTCGTCTGGTGGGACCCTGGATGCAGGATCCAGAGCTCACTGGTGCTGTAGGAACACAAAATCAAAAGGTATTTCCTAGGCCTATGCAAGATTTTTAAAATCTGTTTGTAAAAACAGAATAAAAATACCACGCAGCATCCTTTCCAGTGCATCCCTGCACCCTCCCTCCCTGCTGCCCGTCTCCGAGCCCCTTGGTCCCACTGCCCCGTGCTGCCAGGGGAGCTGCAGTCGGCCACTTATTGGAGTGATAGCGGGGACACGGGGCAAAGATGCTGTGGCAGGACCACCTCTGAGGCTTATGTTTGTCCCCTGCCTGGTCCTTGTTATGCTTCTTATACTCTTTTTGCTAGGAATATGCTTACTTTCAAAAATATGAAAGATCCTATACCAAATACCGCAAACCGCTCTCATTTAAATCTTTTTCAAAACACAGGCTGTGCATGCTACACGGGGTTGTAGAAAGCCTTAAGAATTTGTTTCTCTGTGCCTGTTGCCAAGGACGGTGCTTAACRGTTAATCGCAGAGTGCCAAGGTCTGCGCTGGGCTAGGAGCAAGAAATCCTCGTTCGGGAATTTTGGCAGAACTTGGTCTTTACGTAGAGGCAGTTTTTCCTCTGGACATCGCAGTGGCCGCTGTAGTGCAGTTATTTCTTCCTCTCTTTTTGAAAAGGAGTGGTGCTCAGTACTCGGAATATGTGGAATTTGGTAGGGCTGGGTCTCGCTTTTTCAGCACGGATGGGGGCTTTGGGGCRGTTTGCTGTGGCACCGGGGTGGTGGGTTTGTTGTGCTGTGATGGTCCCCTTGGTCTCAGCACAGTGAGGATGGGTGAAGCCTCCTCTCACCCACTGCRCTGCCGCACAGGGACCCTTTTGTTTAGATGACCGTTATTTGGATGCCCAACGAGAAGCTGAACTTGCTAAAACCAGGTGCCAGCACGATTTGCTTGCGTCGAACCCTGGGGCAGGTTTGGGACTGTGCTTCTAACCTTATAGATTATCCTGTGGGGATTGAATAAGCAGCAAAAGAACCCARGGGTTGACCGCAGGAGGACTGTCGGACTGTGGCTCCCTGGGACATTAGCAGACSTTGGGGGCAGGATGGAGTTGGCCTYGGYGGAGGCTGAGCTCCCACCTCCCACATTCCTCTCGGCAGGACTTGAACCCCCTGTGTATGCGAGGGGTGAGCAGTCCTGATGTGAGCGAGCGCAGGGAGGGAGGAGGAAACGCCGGGTCGGGGGCAGATGCCCACTTCTTCGCCTTTTACAACTGCCTGCTTGTTGCTTTGATTTCTGCGTTTTCTTGTTAGATAATGACTTTTTTTTTTCAAGAGGTCGAGAACTATGGAAAAAATGTTGCAATCTTTGCTCCGTTTGCACTGTCAGACATTCCTGGAAAAGACTTATCTCAAGAATTCAGCTCTGAATCCCAGAATTGTGCGTCGGCACAGCTGCGCGCCAGCCCCCGGCTGTGCGATCCCGCTGCAGACACGGGGCACACGGCCGGACCCGAGCCACTCAAGTGCTCTTAAGTAGATTCCACCCCAAATTTCCAGACAGTGATATTTTTTCCTCCAAAAATGGCCTTTTCTCTCCACAACTGAATTTTTTATGCAGACAAGAAGATTTTTTTTTTTTGCTAGTTTCTACTGCTCTTCCTCTGATTTTGGTGGGAATGCTGAATGTGGGGAAGCAACGGGAACCTCCGTGGAGATTCCTACATTCTTCTGTAACATCAGGACATATTTTTCCTGTTGTCTTCTTACAGTTTCTCCTGTTGCTGCTCTGTGGCTTTCGCATGACTGGCTTGTTCACAGGCAGGCTGGTGTTTTTTGGCTTTTTTAAAGAGAAAAGAAAACCCCAAASCGTGGGAAATGCACAGGCTGCCAGTGCACATGATTCCTAAGTGCCRTATGATGCACCTGCTGATTTGGTGATGTGATGGCCACAAGCAAAGCCCAGGTGGGTTGCTCAGGAGTGGAGATCTGCCCTGGACGGGCAGGGATGCACCTCCCGTCGATGGAGCAAGCACAGCCATGCACCGGGGTATTGCCGTGCTCTTCTCCACACTGACCTTCCCTCTTCCAGAGCCCCTTTGCTCTGGCAGACGGGTCCCTAAGCAACACTGCTGGTGCTTGAAATGCATTTTCTTTGCGCTGGAGGAGGCAGGAAAGATCTTCGTCCCTGGCACCAGGCAGGGGCATCTGTGCCCTGACCCGTCAGCTGTTCCTAAGAGGAATTGTGCTGCTGCTTCTCCACTTTAAAATGCATAACAGGAACATCTGAACCCATTGCTTTTGCTCTGTCAGCCCCCCTAGAGAGGTTTTGCTGCCCTTATTCTTTCAAACTCCTTCTTCCAGCAATGCTGGACTCGCATGAGAGAGACAGAAAAGGTACAGAGAGAGGGAGGTGCCATTTAACTTGCTGTAATCCTTTTTGTGGCTGAAAACAATGTTGCAAGGCTTCATTGAAGCCCTGCACTGARGTAAATTATTTCTCAATGTCTAATTCCATTATTGAGAGTGAGTAAAAAATAYCTCAACAAAAAGAGATGGGGCAAATTCCCCTCCAACCCACTTGAAGAGCTGAGACTGCACCAAGTGGATCAAGACTTGGAGAACTGGTCACTGGTGAAGGGAGATTTCCTAGAGCAGGAGGGTGAGATGGAGGCGATCGTCCATTCACCCCTGCAAATTAGAAGTTCAAAGATTTAAAGATTCAAAGATTTTAGAAATGGTTTCAGCTATTTATTGAATGCTAAAGTAACCTTCCAACCTTATGCTGAGTCTGCGGGCACAGCACTGTTGCAGTCTTTTGCTTTATTTCTGCTGGGCAGCTGCAAACTAGCAAGAAATTACCCATTTTAAGGATGCTGAGTCTGTTATAATGAAGCCCTGCAGTAAACACTGGACAGCTTGTGTGTGTGTTTACGCACAGCCTTTATACTTGAAGGTCTAGCCATCAGCTGGCCCCATTCAGCTTATGGACCACATGTACAGATACCTTGATTTGGGGACATCTCTGATCCTTCAGGGTCTTTTCAGTTTGCAGCAGAGTAGCAAAGAGCCATCTTTTAATCTCAGCAGTTTGTGAGTCCAGGGCACCCGCCTTGCCGTTAATGATAGATAACGTTAGCCTGTCTCAGGCAGGGTTGAACCCCTCTCTGCCAGCTTGTGGGTGCCTGTAGTTTGCCCCTTGGTTGTCTAAAATAAACCGTGGGGTATTCTAGGAGAATATTTTGTGTTTTGGATCAGTTTCTGCCATAGCCATGTTGCCTGCRATATGAAAGGGTTTTCCTCTGCTTAAAACCAGGTTTTTATTGTTGCTTGTTCTTCTTACAAAGAGCATCTGATAAGGAGAGGCAGGGAACTAGTGCTATTTTCTTCTCAGCTGCTCCAGAGCTCTTTGGCTCCCCTATTTCTGTGTAAGGAGGGAGTCAGTCAGCCTTCCCTGCTGGGTGGGGGGCTTTGGCTCATGCAAAAGGAGCAAAAGGGAGGAAGAAGGCAACATGTGGGCAAACGATGACTGCAAAACCAGAAGAATGGGTAGGGGAGTCCACTGTAGAGTGCAGTGCTGGAAAACCCTTAACCCAACATTTTTTAGGCCTTGATGAGACTCTTGGGTGTCCCCCCGGCCACAGGCTGAGCGTACCCCAGCAGCGTGCCTGCGGATCAGGGCATCACCGCTCACTGTCCCTGCTCCTGGTGCCTGGACTTAAAATCAGTGGGAGTTAGTATCTAAGCTCTTTGGAGGACCTGAAATGATGATTCTACCACCTCAGCTCGCTCTCACACACAAGCCAAAAGGAGGTCAGAGCCACGACACTGAGGGTCTTGGAGAGGAGCCGTGGWGCTGTTGGAAGGTGTTTTTCATGGTGCCAGCAGCTTTCTGCTGCCTCAGCAGCATCAGAGGTTGCCTCTACGAGATGTGAGCTTCAACGGTCATTGGGACAGCTGCTGCGGCCTCATGGCAAAACCGCTCAYTTTTGAATGTGGCAGCTCTGGAGAGCTATGAACGTCAGGGACTTCTTGGATGGAGCTTCAAGGAGAAGGCAAAAGGGAGGACAGCAGAGAAGAAAAGAGGACAAGAGGAGAAAAGAAGGCTTTGAGGGTTTAATCTCCTTCTGAAGGGAGCTACAGAAGAAGACCAGGAAGCCTTGGGCAGGAATTGCAGCACTGCATTCATTCACTGCCTCCCAGCAGCRCCGGTGTTTCCCACCTGATCATCCTCTGGCCCTTACAAATACCTTGGGAGCTCTTTAAAATCCCCCTTTTCTGGTGGGATTTCCACGAATACTTTGATCCAGTACCCTGTGGTCCTCTCCAGGGAGTGGACATTGGAGGATAGGAAAGGAGCAACTGTTGGGTGGTAAACCTTTTCCCAGCTTGAGCATCCAACAGCCCAGAGCGCGGCCGGGGAAGGTTTGACGTCATGCTGGTGGGAGGTCTGGGACCGAAGCAGAAGAAAGTTGCAATGTCATGGAGCTGGTTTTTTTTCCCTAGGAAAGCTTAGTGGCTCTGCTGGATGTGGCTGATGAACCGTGATGCGGTTCTCCTCAACAGGAGAGATGTTCGCTTTGAGCGGTGGGGGTGTGGGTGGTGGCGGGGGTGTCTGCGCTGCTCAGGAATAGCACTGCAGGTGGCTGAGCTTTTTTGCCTTTCTGGRTTGGTACAGCGAGTTGCCAAGGGGCAGCGGTCTGAAATTTGGCCCCAGAAGAATGATGCAATTAAGCTAGTATTTCTGCATCTTCAGTTCACCCTTTTCCAACCTTCTTAAGTGGTGTTTGAATATCAAGGTTTAAAACTGTTGCAAGCCCCAGCCCTTGTGATGTGTGTGACCCGTCGGCTTTATGTGAGGATGCGAGTTGGGTTCAGCTTCTTGATCAGACCTTGAAGCTTGAGAGTCTGCTTTGGAAAAACTCTGCTCAGAAGACACGTCTTTTCCTGGCAGACCTGGGCTGGTACCATCGTGCCAGTAGATGGATGTGCTGTTCCTGACCCTGCTGATATTTAGTTTGCAGCATTGAAGGAGCAGGTTTTACCATGCAGATGCGGTCATGAATTTCCTCTCCCTCTAGTTTTGTATATATTATATGCATCCTTAGTGGATGTTTTCTTCCTGAGAAGTGATTGCTTTTTAAGTGTACAGTGCATACGCAGTTTGCAAAGGGAAAGCTATATGTGCAAAATGTTACCATCAGGTGCAGGTCACAGCACACAGATGTTTTTAATGCATAGCACTAATTTAGTGATGCCTTCGAGCAAGTGTATAAGCTGATTGCTCAAATAAGTTTCTTTTCAGTTTGCACTTTATTTTTTCTCCTTGGCTGGGTCAAAAGAGGATAGGGTGTCTATGACAGAGCAGTGAATTAAACCCTGGGGAGCCAATGCCTGTCCTTTAAGGCCCTCTGCTCCTGGCCAAGGGCGTGTTTCTGCCTGCCCCATCAATCCTGCTCAGCTGCACCCCTTGTCCGGCTGGGGCTTTGCTGGAAGGGGTTGAGTTAGCTACTGTCTTCCTGGGGCATTCAGCAGCAATTTCTGCTCTAGGTTTCAATTTCTGCTCTAAGTTTCAATTTCTGCTCTGGGTTTCTTTCTTTCTTTCATGTTAGACTTTAGGGCAGTGAAGTGTGGTCTTCAGCATCCCAGTCTTTTCCCTGCTGTTATACGTGGTGATGTGAGCCCATCAGGGCTTGCAGAGCTTAGGGAAATTCTCAAATTTGTTTTGTAAAAACTTCTTACTTGCCTGAAAGGGCTCTAAAAACGCTCCCGATGGGTCCTCTCCGGAAGTGGTTTGCAGGGTGTTATCTGTCCTCTCCACTCTGTTTCCTTTTCTTCCTCCTCTTGAAGAACAAAGATATAAACATGGAGCTGAAGAGATGCAGGAGAAAAATGGAATAACCGACTCACTGCCCAGGGGAAACCACAAATAACAGTCTGGGAGTAAACAGTGCTGACAGSCCTGCAGTACAACTCACGGGGCCCAGACCTCCCTGTAGGAAACTCGCTTTATTTTTAAAAGCCTATGGGTAGGACACAGYGCTGATAGCAAAGGAGTTAAAAGCATATAGAGTTGAGGAGGTAGCAATCCTATCTGCAGTTATAGTAGTGTTTTCAAGTGAATTAAAGGCAATTAGCTAGCCTAATACAGCTGAAGTCTGTGGGCACCTGGGCTTGGATTTAATGGGAGTATAGCAGCTTGCACTTGTGGGTCTCTGAGTCATGAGCTGGAGATTCTTCCCCTCATTTTTACAAAGGAGGCCAGTAAAAGTCAGCAAAGGGCTGGATGTGAGCAGCSCCAGGGCTCTGGTCTGTGGGATCTGATTTCTCTGCTCACAAGCTCGTGCGACTGCTGCTCTCTGGCTGCAGCGGAGCAGCACGGCTGGCTGCCGAAACCCCTCTCTCAGTGYCTGCTTTTATATTCCTCTGACATGGCTCTTTATTACAATGGGATTTTGAAAAGCCCATATAAATCGTTCACATTCAGAACCAAAAAAGAGGCACAGGGAGGCGGATGCAATTAAAAGGGCAGCTCGGCTCAGCTTTCCGTCTAGACAGCCTTCTCCTAAAATAACCGGCAGTTGGAGCATCCACCTCCGAGCAGAAAGGGCTCCTCTCCGGGCCGGATCCCATGGCCTTTGAAATCACAAAAGACTTGGCTTCCAGGGTCCTGGACCAAAGTGCAGGGCTTGGGCCGGGCAGGCTTTGGTTCCACTGGTGCATGGAGCTGGACCCAGCTTTAGGGCTCGGAAAAGSGTGAGACAAGACCTGGGATGGAGCCCTTTCTGTGCTGAAGTGTGGAAGGAGGTTGCAGTTCAGCAGCTGGACATCCTCTAACCATACTTTTCCGACCCCATCTGAGCAATGATTTATGACTTGATTTTTAGCAGCGCTTGAGCTGCTTCATCCCCTCTGTTGCCCACTGGTTTAGCATGGCCAGAGCTGAAGGGTCAGGTGTGATCGAGGCAGGGGGATTTCCCTKCCTGGCCAGCTGAGACAGATGAAATATATGGGACATTTTGTGTGCACATCAGTGTGGAAGCCTGGGATTTCTTGGAAGTGACAGCAGTGATAGCTGCTCCTTCCTAAGGATCGGCAGCAACTGGTGCACATGGATGTAAACCTGGCGGCATTGAAACGAGTGAAGCGCAGCAGCTCTTCAGCAGGGCCAGTTAATGCTGCAGAGTAGTTTGGCACGGGAAGCATGGAAAGGAGGGGAAGGAAAAAGCGGTCTGCARTGAGCAGAGGCCGCTCTGGGTGGTTTCAATCTGCTTTGGTGAGCAGGGCCTGAATTTGCTCCATTGCATGAACGTCAGGAGGCAAGATGCAAAGACAAGTGGTAGAACTGATGGTCCAAAGCCAAACACGCCAGACATTACTACATTGCATGGGATGTTCCCCGCAGGCATAGATTTGCTGGAAGGTCTCGGGTGTGGATCATCATTGCCATCCCAGTTGAAGGCTGTGCCTTGCTCTCCGGTTCAAATTCCGCTCTTGCCTCCATGAGTGCAGCTTGCGAGGATTTGGTGGGGAAGCGTGATCGCTTTTCTGGGAGCAGACGCTGCTCTGGGCAGTCCCCAATGGCCTCATTTGCTGCACCAATTATTGAAGGTTGCTAAGCTGAAGCGTAGCTTTATTTGGAAGTTTTGCTATGTTTCAGCTATTTGCTGCTGAAAGCCGTTTCTTGCAGCGTGCAGCTGGGGGAGCGAAGCCGGTGGGAGTAAAACTGTGGCAGGAACATGGGACTGGGACTGRGACTTCAGTGCTGCCTAATTCTCCTTTGTCTGAGGATCCAGCCCAAAGCATGATTTTTCTGCCTTTCACCGGATGGTTTGTGCCTYAGTTTACCTGTACCGAGTCCTGCCTGGCTTTCGTGGTGAATTAATTGATGTTGCATCCTTGAAGACCTCTCAAGGAAGGCTGCAAATACTCATTTTGATCTCAAACTTTATAAGGAAAGGGAAAGGCAGAGGTATTTGTGGGCACAGCCCCGTCCCGGTGCTGTGAGGCACTGCCTCTTTCTGTCAAGCTGCGTCAGCTCATGGGATGGAGTGGCATTTTGCTTGTTTATTTATATATATATATTTTTTTTTTTTTACACGGGGAGTTACACATTCACG
The DNA here is from genome assembly GCA_030449065.1 of Oceanodroma leucorhoa. Lineage (NCBI taxonomy): Eukaryota > Metazoa > Chordata > Aves > Procellariiformes > Oceanodroma > Oceanodroma leucorhoa. The sequence continues at coordinate 2,241,541 of JASVER010000061.1, forward strand.
AAGCCTGGAAATAGCTGGGCAGTGACTCATGCAGGGGCTGGTTTAACTGGTCTGCTCTGGGAGGCAGCTGCGTTTGGCAGCTGGGGAAGGCTCTTTCTGAAAGGTTTGACTCCACAAGGGCAGAGAGGGTGTTTTCACTCACTGTGTATTTATTTTACCTCTGAGCTTGGCCAGCTCGGTGTCTCACGGCTTGTTGCACATGGCTTTTGTGTTTGTAGTACAGCTGAACTCCCAGGGCCTGACATGAAGCTGGGGGAGAGGCTTYGTCTTGATTTCTGCAGGCTTCAGATCAGGGCTAATAGCTCTGCTCATATTTTATTATAAATGCTCCCTGAGAAAGTGCAATTCGTTTTACCCCAGCACGCTGGTCCACGCACGCGTCATCCTAAATCCCAGGTAGCATCGTGCCAGTGCTGAGGACCTCACCAGCTGGTGCGGCACTGGACGTGGCCACATCCCCCGGCTGTTAAGAAACGTAATGGGAACCAGGGGTGGGATGTTGGCACGGGGATGATGCCGAGGCCACGGACTGTGGTGGGGGCTCGCTATCTGTGGTGCCCGCGCTGAGGTTTCCGTCTGTCTTTCTTTCCCCAGAATGGCTGCAGTCTGTCCAAGCGATGATGATCCTCTCCATCATCTTCAGCGTCTTGTCCCTGTTCCTGTTCTTTTGCCAGCTGTTCACGCTCACCAAGGGCGGGAGGTTTTACGTTACTGGAATCTTCCAAATCCTTGCTGGTAAGTGGGGGCTGATCAATGGGGCTGTCACTGGTGGGGAAAGGGCTTTCAAGAAGAGGAGAGGGTAATGGTGGAAACGAGAATGCTCTTGGGTACCGAAGCAGGAGGGCCACTGAACTGGCTCCTGCRTGGCTCAGTGAAGGGAAAGGGGGTTGAATTATATGGGTCTGTTGAGGTCTTGCATGCCCCGGGATGGGGTGCGGCTTTCAGGGCACGTTATGCACCCAAGCTCTTCTGCCCTTGCATCATGGAAGGTGCAAGAGGGTTGCTGCCCCGGCCAGGGGGGTTTCGGAGGGGCAGGGTGCCAGGCCCACGGAGCCAGAGGCAGGGCTGTGCCGGCGGTCCCGGGCGGTGGGGCAGGCAGGCGCGGGGGCTGCCGGACTGAGGGCTCTGCCTCTTCTTCCCGCAGCTCGGGGTGGGGTGCTGACGGTCCAGGGTGGCTGTGCTGGCTCCGGGACCCACCTTCGCCGGGCTGGGCGAGGTTTCCGCAACTGCTGGTGGGGCGGGGGAAGTAGTGACAATCCTCTTCTGGCGAAAGAGGATCCRATGATTATTTATAAACTTGCCATGAGGGGGCCTGGTGCTTTCCACGTCAGCGAAGAGCCGCTGGAGTGTGCAGGGTGAGCCAGCTGACTTTGAACTGTCAGCTACTATTTTTAACTCTTAAAGAGCTCAGCGCTGGAAATGAGCCACGGTTCATGTCCTACATTGCAGTTCTCCAGATATAGATGCTGTAAAGTCACTGGCTCYGTTTACGTTTCCACGTATGAAACCAGCGGAGAGGATTTTCAAGTGTTCACACTAGAAAAATTAAATTGTGCAACGAGGTTCTGGCTAAATTATGACAGACTGTCTGGGAAGGAGACTAAATGTTTGCTAGACCTTTAGATGTTAAACTAAAAGCCACAYTAGGTCCTGCCACTAAATCGGTGGAAAAACTCATCCACTGAATTTAGACAAAGTTTCTGAGGATCTTCTAAGTGACTGGCCTTCACAAACCCTGGAAAAGTTTAGAGCTAACCTTGATTAGCAAGTGTGGCATGAAATCTATTATAAGTGTATCTGCTTGGCCACAATGCAGGTGATGAGTTCAGATCAGTTCACCGTCTCTGGGAAGATAGATGTGTAGAAACCCATTACAGCCATGGAGACAAGGAGCGGAAATGGGCTTTGATAATGCAATTATCTGCCTGAGAGCTTGTCTAATAGATCTAGGAGCAGAAGGCTTCTCTCTCCTAAGTGATTGCTGGTGAATCCACGTTCTCAGAGGAGGAGAAAATGGGTGTCCTAAGGGGATGCAGGGTCTGGCCATAGACCTGCTGGCTCTTTTCTTGCTGGGTCAAATCACTCCCCAGCCCAGCGCAAAGGACAGGAAAAGTGTGAGCTGATCCCCATGAAGCTTTCCCATGGCCTGGGGGGCTGGTAGGCAGAGGTCTGGGTCTGGATGGACCATGCAGAGGTCTGGGTCTGGATGGACCATGCAGCAGAGGGCACTGATGGCCATTCTTGCTGTGGTCCCCAGCCAAGGCTGGAGAAGGGGGCTCAGGGCAGCTGTGGTCTTTGTGACCCTAAATTTCAGGGTTATTGGTAGAAAGCAGGACATGGCCATGCCAGTGCTGCCAGGAGATCCCACCTGGAGGTATGGACAGCTCTGGTCAAAGGAGCTGAGCCTGATGTGGTCTCCTTGCAGCTTGCTGTGAAAGGCCACCGCTGTCTAAAGCCAATGGAGGAAATTCCTGTGGCCTTCGGGCTTTGTAGGTGTTTGTCCATGCCTTGCAAAGCCCTGGCACCACAGAGCCCTGCTGCAGGTCTGCCAGGGGTGGGGTCTTACCCGTTTGAGTGCTTTGTCYTCAGGTCCAGCAGAGTTGGAGAAGATCTCCCTCTTTCTGGGAGGGGGTAAGGCGCTTCCTGAAGCCCTCCATCACTCTGCACCTCCTCCCGGGGTGATGCAGGTTGGCAAAGCCAAGGGTCTCCAGCATTGGAGCCGGACTAGCAGCACTGCCGGACCCGAACCAGCGGGTGCCAGGGGCAGGACTGCTGGGTGCTGTTGGGTGGCAGAGCAGGGCTGCAATGCCCTGAGAGCTGGGAAGGAGGGCAGGGGCTGGTCTCCACTACGACTTCAGCTGTGGCTCAGGGGAACTGAAGAGTGGAGGTAAGGGCAAGAAGAGATGCACGAGGTCAATGGGGTCTGTTGTGCAGYGGCAGGGTAGGATGCATCCCCAGCATCTTCACACTGCTTGGAAACATGCCCTGAAGTCTAGCTGAATTTGCCCTTGCAGTATTTCAGCCATCACAGAGGCACCAAAAGGCCCTCAACAGCTCCCCATCATCCTTGGTGGGTCCATCACATCCATGGGTAACTTCTRATGGCTGTGTAAGCCCAGCATGGGAGAGATGTGGTTTGGGCCTCTCAGGGTTTGACCCAACTTTTCCATCACTCTCTCCAGCCTCAGCATCACTTTTATCCCTTTTCTCTCATGCCTCCCACCCTAGAGCTGCAGTCGCCGTGGGGGGGAGAGGGTGGGCTCAGCCTCACGAGCTGTGCCTTCCACATGTCCCGCAGCTTTTTGCAAAGCCCTGCATTGAAGAGCTGACCACAAGCACGCACCAGCACCCATCCCCGCGTGTCTGCAGSGCTGGGGCAGAATGCACAGACCAGCAGGAACAGATTTTAGGTAGCATTTGCCCTCCTGGCCTGTGAAAGCAAGACTAAAGCGTGTTCTTAAAATCAGGCTCTAAAGTGGTGATGCATTATTGCTTGCATCGGTGCAAGCAGCTGAATGCAGCTGTCCTTCACTTCCCGAGCATGTTCTCTGGGCCAAAATCAGTGCAGATGCTGCAGAAACTGTCSCCTCCATTTTGCCAAATTCCTCATGCGGACAATTGCCGCTGTATTTTCTGTGGTCTGTAGGTGACTGGCGTGGCCGTACGCCTGTTCTCTGTCCCACCAGTATCCGCAGACAATTGTTGTGCTCTCTCTGCATGGGCCGGGGCAGTGGGAGTTGGCTCTCGTGCTTAGAGAATGGAAACTGCACCAGCGGCGCGTTAATGAAACGTATTCCCACTTCTGCACTTTCCCAGAACAAAGGGGCAGTGTCAAGTGGAATTACAGCTCAAATATCACGGTGGTTAAATGTAGGTGGTCCCGAGGTCCATGCAGGGGATTTGGAACTCGGCTCYGACAACAGCCCCACGACTGTATAATAGAACTGCTGGGATTGACTGAAAGAGCTTGTTTTCGGGCAGAAATAGAGGTAGCTTTGTGTTAGCTCTGGGCAGTCCCCAACGCTGATGGGTTGTTTTTGCAACAAAGCTAAGACACTGCCTACCGGAGCTGGGCCCAGCCGGACAGCCCTCGGGGACCCGTGCTGGCCCGTGGCTGGTGAGGGTGGACGCCAGGAGCCGGGGAAGAGGGACGAGCCAGGGGCACAGCGGGGCTTGCAGAGAGCGGGGTTTGCAGTTGAGCTCCGCGCGCAGCCCTGGAGGAGGGYGGGGGGCTGCAGGGCACAGACCCTGCCCGGCGAGAGCGTCCTCGGCCCCCAGCTGCGCTTGCCTGGGCAGGTGATAARGAAAATCTTGTGCTTTAAAAACAAACAGGGTTTGCGTCTGACCTCTGGTAGGGTGGTTCAGGCTACAGTCTGGGTTTTAAATAAGCTACTCAAGGGAGTGGGGCTGGTCCGGAGCAGACCCCGGAGCTGGGGGATGCCCGATGCTTGCCTGAGGGATGGGTTAGCCCAGGCGATGCTCCGGCTTTGCTTGTTCCAGGGGCTCCGGCTTTGCTTGCTCAGAGCCTGGCAGAGGTATCCCCACTCACCTGCAGCCAGGGCAGAGCCCACAGCATCACACCCCCCAGATGATACCGTAGTTTTCCAGGAGACAGGATAGAAGGGGGCAATAATAAAAGCAGTTTCCCATGCTGGCGTTGGGTATTATCCTCTCCGGCTCTGGGTTTCCAGCAGGGAACTGCTCCGTGCGTGGCATTGCTAACCCCTTCCTATGTGTGCTTCCCCGGCAGGGCTCTGCGTGATGAGCGGCGCGGCCATCTTCACAGTGAGGCACACGGACTGGCACCAAGCCTCGGAAAACACCTCCTACGGCTTCGCCTATATCCTGGCGTGGCTGGCCTTCCCCCTGGCCCTCGCCAGCGGCATCGTCTACATCATCCTACGGAAGCGCGAGTGATGCCGCGAGAGGCGGTGTGGCGTGACAAGGGCACTCATGATGTCCACGGAAGAGACGGAGGCGGGGGAAAATAGACGAGAAAACGGAAAAGAAAATTAACAAAAAAAAAAAAAAAAGGAATAAACCCTCCCACCAAAACCAAAACCAAACCCAACCGACCCCAAAAAGAAACACTCAAAGGGTTACTTGTTAATTGAAGATGTATATAGTATCTATGGTTTAAAAAAACCTATTTATAACACTTTTTACATATATGTACATAGTATTGTTTGCTTTTGTTGACCATATGCTATGTTTTAAAGCCTAAAGCAAGTGCCTAAGGAACTATTACTCCTAACAGTGTAACAAGAGCGCGGTGATTTTTCTCTCATGCAAAATCCTCTTTGACCTGAACTCTCCTTCCCCATCCCAGCCCGTATCGAACCATCAGAAAACCCCAGCTCTGACTGGTTTTAGGCTGGCATAAATCGGAGTTACGCCTGTTTACACCAGCCGGAGGGTTGGTCCCCGCTCCTGCCACATGCTGTGATCCTGGTAGCTGCAGTGCACGTCCAGATCTGACGGGAGACGCTTCCGAAAGGTTTGAAGGATTTCAGAGCAAAGGCTTTGATTGCCCCAAGTGCCTAAATGACTTACGTGCCTAAGTCCCATTGCCTTGCCACCACACCCGCTGGGAATTTGGGCTTTTAAATCACTTAGGTTGAATTGCAATCCAGTGTGGGCTGTCCTCCTTCGCCCACGCGGGCTCTGGGGGTGCTCCCGGTGCCCGTGCCGGCAGGGCTGGGGTGTGTGCCGTGCTGTGCCGTGCCGAGCCAAGCCACAGGGGCACTGATGCTCCCGACCGTGAAATATGCTTTATCCTTGCCGTGGAACTAAACTACCGATGAGAAAGAAGCAAACCCAGTATATCTATGAAATCAAATACCAGATGTATGAAATGGTGCTATCTATTTACCATTCCTTATATTGCTAGCCATTTAACCTTATTCACTGGAAATTCAGTTAACAATCGTGAGGTAAACAACAAAGCTAGAAATGAGAAATAATTCTGTGTAATATAAATGAGCTATAACTGCTTTTGTACTTAGACTTGCTCTTACTATTATTTTTAATAAAGCATTTATAACTGAGGTTCCTTTTTTGCCCGCCGTGGTCAAGAGGAACAGAAACAGCTCTGGTTGGAGCCCTGCCGGTCTTTGCTGCCGGAGCGAGATGTCTGTCCTCTGTCTGTGCGTCAGCGATGTGTCTGGCCATGAATTGAACGGGCACCTGTGCAGACCCCAGGCTGCCTTCTGAGGACTCCAGACACTGTGTTGCTGTTGTTGTTTTTGTTTCATTTTGGGTTTTTTTTTTTGTTCTTTTTTTTTTTTTTTTTTTTTGCTTTTCTTTTTTTATACCAACTGTGTGGACTAAGAAGCAATGAAATAAAAGTCAGAATAACTCAGTTGCTTCTGCTTTTTGGCGTTTTTGCGGGTTAGAGCCGGGCTGCGCTCCACCAGTCTGCTTGCACYGCCATCCCACAGACGGTCTCCGTGATGCCGTGTAGCAGATTTGCGGGCTAATTCATGCTGCTGAGGGAGGCTCTGAGCTCACTGGGCTGTCTGCGTGGCAGATGTACCTGTGCCGGAGGGGTAAGACTGCACCAGAGTTCGTGCCGGGGCCAGGAACTGAGCTCAGGGCCCCATGCCRTAGCGCTGGTGTGTGCTCATCTTTCTGCTTCTGACCTAAGATGCTCCCTTGATGTGACCACCAACTCCCCAAAGACAGCAGCCAGGCAGCAGCTGGCAGGACAGCACTTATCCCCTCCCAGTCTCCTGAGCAGGGTTCAGGTCAGCATCAGCTGCCCCGGGGGGATCCGGCCGGCTCTGCCACCCGGCACAAACAGCAGAAGCCTTTCAGTCCTGTGCGCCAAAACACCCAGAGCCTGGGGGTGCAATTACGGCCGGGGGATTAGCACATTGTGCGCAGTATGTGCAGCCTTAATGGCTGGCACGGAAGCGTTCACACTTCCGTTCTCTCATTCATTTGGCTATTAAATATCCGAGCTGATGTAGCAACTGGTGCTGGCAGAAACACAATGGCTCTTGCAAGGTCGCCTGTTGAGGCCAGTTATTAACATCAGGCCAAATCCCAAAGCCCTCAACACAGCCACGTCCCAAAGGAAAGGAGCAGGAGCTGTCTCCAATCTCCTTGGCCACTAAGCACAGAGCCTGGGCAGTGAGTGTGACCTCCCTGGCATCTCGCTTGTCAGCTGGGACTCCTGGTCGTGGTCTTCCAGCTGGGAGTATACCCCTGTGTGCTCATTTTGCTGAGCTTCGACTAAGTCCGGGAGGGTATCATCTCGCTCGCTGAAGCTTGCGAGCCCCCGCAAGCTGCAGTGCTGGGCCACATGGTCATCCTGGGTCCTGCCGGGCTTGGCCCCACCACATACCTGGCAAAGGGGACAAATATTTCCCTTCTGAGGAGCAGGTAGGAACACAGGTGTTTCCCCCCACCCCATGGGAAAATTAAAGATGCTCTTTCTCACTTTGGGTCAATATCTCAGAAGGCACAAAAAAGCTGATTGCTTCAYTTTTGCCTTTCAGTGCAGTGCTCTTCATCCGTTCAAGGTGTAAACAAGTGAGCAGCATCAGTTCGTATCAACATCTCAGTGTGGCATAGTTGCTTCGTCTCGGGGATGCATTTTTGAAAGYGTGCAGAGCAAGACGACTTCTGAAGTGACAACAACGCAAAGGTTTGAATCCCTTTTGGAAAGGGTCCGAAGGGGAACTGTCACCGATTTGCACCAGAGTCGATGTCTGTCACGTTTTGCCCCCCCCTGCCGAAATTTGGGTTCACTCCATTGGGTTGGAAAATGCCAGATCCTCTTACCCTGGCTCTCAGGCATGGCTGCAAACACGCCCCACACCTCGGTGGCCGGTGGGGATGGGAGCTGCTGGGCAAGACCTGGCAGCTGCGTCTGGTCCCTCCACCAAGGTCCCTTTCGCAGCACGGCGTTGGCCTCGAACGGGCTCCTTTGACCTTTTTTTGCCTTAATTCAGTCAACCCGGGCCTCTCCGGTGCACACGGGAGGCGGGGGGAGCCGGGGGGGGACCCAGGCTCCGGGCCCGGCCCCGATCGCGGTCCGCGGTCGCCGCCCGGTGGCTGCAGGCGGCACCGGCGGGACACGGACAAACCCTCCGCAGGGAAACACCCCCCTCCTGCGGCGCACCCGGGCGTCAACCCGCTCTCTCCTTGGGGGGCCTGAGGTTTTTAAGGGGCATGGTCAGGGTGTCCGACTGGGTGTCAATAAGGACAGGGCTGAAGTGACGTTCCCTGGGGTGGGAGCATCACCCATCCCCGTGGTCAGCCGATGGGTGGTGGGACGCTGCTCCCAGCCCTTGCCTTAGCCCTTGCCTGCTGCCCCCTGCCCTGGCATCTCTTACTGCCCACTGGGAACAGTTGGGTTAAAGTGCAAATAATTAATAATAAAAATACAGGGAGCTCCAGAGGTCTCTAGTGCTGTCTCCTGCTTGGGGTGGGACCACCACCAACGCTAGACYGGGCTGGGCTTTGTTTAGCCAAGCCTTGAAAACCTCCAGGTGTCGATAGTCCCCTACACCCCCCCTCCTAGTGAAAAAGCCTTTCCCAAACACCAGCCTGAACCTCCCAGGCCTCAGTCTGCCCCTCATTACATTAAATGGCCACGATGACCATCCTCTAAACCCCAGCCCAGGAACCCAGCTCCACGAGGGATGTGGGGACCAGCAGCACTTGGGCTGGAGGTACATCACCCACATCGGGTGCCCCATTCCCCACACACGGCTCTTCCAGCTCACAAGATGATAGAAGGCATTAAGGCAGGACGCAGCATTTCTGCCCGATCAGCTGTAAGCACACTTTGAGCTAAACGAAACAAAAAAACTTCAGTGCACCCTGGGGCGACAGCCCAATTAGATCAAGGCAGCCCATAAAGCAGCTAGCTGAACAAAACAGCAGCAGTACGGTACAAAGTGGCAGAGGGGTGAAAAAAATATTAGGGAAGTTTCTTTAATGTGTGTTGTATCATAAAAGCAATTGTTTAAATGGCTTTTCTAGTGCTCTCAGCAGTAAATACTTCTGAAAAACGCGCTAAGCAAATCTCATCTTCCTTTTTCATTTACTGCCTTGTAAATTGAAAAATTATGGTAGGAATAAAAATCCTCGGCGCCTGAAAGCAGCTGTTTTGTTTGCAGCCCCCTTTCCCCGCTGTGGCTCCTGGATGCAGCCGGGCGGTGGCAGCTCGGAGCCGCGTTTCCCGGAGCCCCCCCCCCCCCGGGCTCGGGCAGGGGAGAGTGGCGGACCCCGAGCCCGACCGATGCCACCGGCCCCGCTCCGGGGGACGTGCCCCCCGGAGGTGGAGCGAGAGATGGTCCCTGTGCAGGACCTGGCTCTAAACCGGTGCAGGCAGGAGCAGCTAAGCCTGGGAGAGAGTGGTTTGCAATGCAGCTGGGTTTCGCTGCAGCCCTGAGCAGACAGAGAGTGTTTGGCCTGGGCTTGGCCACACTGCAGATCCAGGTAAGAATGGCCGGGGTGTCAACCAGCTGTCCTGGACCAGGGTGTCAACCAGATCTCCTTGGCTGGGGTGTCAGCCAGGTCTCCTTACAACACTTGCAGCRGTGCACCCCTCCTGGGCACCCCTCCAGGGCACGTGGGCCATTGCTGCTCTTTGGCTGCAGCTCTGAAGCCCTCTTTCTTCTGGCACCAACATGGTCCTTGCACATATAGATAAGGCAGGTGCTAGCATGCTGGCTACACTTGGGAAATCCAGCTGCCGCAGCCATCACTAAATGCCAGCTAATTAGTTAATTCTGSCTTGACTTCTTTGGTCAATGTTGCATTAATTCATGCAGGGAAGGTTTTCTTCAGACCATAGTGGCTGACAAGTAGCAAGAGGCTTTAGTCTGTCAAAATGAACAAGTCAGCTCATTCAAGAGTGACTCAACCAGGGAGTGCTCGGATGTAGACACATGAAGATGAAATGAGTGGGAGMGAGCATGGTTCTTTGCAGAGATGCAGGCTCTTGGGGTCATCTCAAAGCCAGCAAAAGATGCTTCAGTCTCTTCTCATTGTCTTGGAATCTGTTAACGAACAAGGAAGACACCTGAAGCAAATCCAGCATTTGTGACTGTAAGTCCATGTCAAGGGCCAATACCTTGCAGAGAGCGCCAGACATCCTCRTGACAAAGTCAAGTCAATTAGCAAAGTGGCAAAGTTTATTAGCAACATGMAATGAATTATCCCACGTAATCTGCGTGGAGGAAGCAGTATGGGCAAGTGACCCTGGCACTGTAAATCAAACAGCCCTGATACAAATAATTGTTTTCACTTTCTTTTCTACCTTGGCTGCTTAGTCTGTTTTTATTAACTAAATAAGATGAACCATATCCATGTTCATTGCATTGCTGCCATTCAGCAAGAACTGAGATGGGTGGCAATCTTTTTTCCATTGTTTTTACGTTTCTATGTGCACAAATAATGTCAGATAACATGTCCTGGATGGGAGGGCTCCGAAGGTGCCCACTTCAGCCCTGTTCAAGATTAGCAGCAGAAGAAACTCGAATCACACGTGATTTGAGCAAGTTTTATCACCACTTTGTAATCAGGTTAATTAAAACAAATGTTATAACAACACCACCACTACAACTGGGCTTTGAATAAAACCATCCACTACAGACCTCTCCTGCCAAACTCTCCCAAGCACAGGGGTGCTGAGGGCTGGATTTTCCCCAGATGGGTTGGAGCTGGGATATGGTTAGTGAATGTATATTTAGATCCATTCAGGACTTGGCTGGAGTAGTCTCAGCCTGCTTTCAGAATCTAGCAACACTTTTTCTTTTGCATCCATTATCCATCCCCTGAGCCCTCCCATCCCTCCGCTGCCCTCATCCTCCAGCCTGTCCTCAAACCTCTCCCTCCCATCTCTGCCCTCCGGCACTGACCCCGCAGCCCTCCTATTCTCACTTGGTCAACTTTTTCCCCTGTAATTATTTAACATGATTATCGATGCTTCCCTGAACACCGCCTCTTTGTGCGGTGATTTATGGAGCGCTTCCTCTGCCACAGCTCCCCTCTCCCCTCGTGGGGACGGGCCGATCAGGGGCTGTGGTCAGGAGATGCCACTTTAGCCCAGGTGCTGACCACCGAGTCGGTGTGTGCAAGTGCTGAAGTCCCCTGCCTTGAAGTCAGGAGGTRCCTGAGATGCTGCAGAGACACCCAGGAGCATTTAGTGGGTCTAACCCTGATTTCARCCAAGGCTGATCTATGCTGGGGCTGAAAGCCTACAGCTCTGGGGATCTGCCGCAGGGTTTGTCCCTGGCGTGGTTTCGCACCCCTTAACCCTCGCTGTGTCTGGCGTTGCCTCCACCCAAGGAGGTGCTGCCCCTTCCCTGGAGTGGGATGGAGAAAGGGTGGCTGTGATTGCCCAAAGCTGCAGAAAGATGCACAGAGCTGGGCTGGAAGCCAGCGGAGCTCCCGGGCTCTGGTCTCTGCCTTGTCCACAACGTAGGAGGGAGCAAGTCGGTGGTTGCACTCCGGGACCAGGTCCTCCCACTTTCCTCCCTGCCTGCCAAGGGGCCATCCTGCCCCGTGCCCCATGGCTGTTCACTTGGGTTTACATTCTCCCTAAGCCTCCCAGCATTAACAAGCCACTTCTCCCCAGACTGATGAAAGGATAAAAGCACTGAGTTGACCYTGGTTTATTCACTTCCTGGGGGATAATTCAACATCTTTAACTTTCCCCAAAGGGCGTTCTTTTCTGGGGGAATCTTTGGCTAGCACTTTGCAGGATGGTTTTATTGCCTCTCTGCAGGCACTGGGTGGGGAGAGGCTTTATTTTAAAGTGCTTTAAGAGCTTCATTTCAGTCTTTGTCGGTTGTGTTTCCTTTCGTATATACTTTTTTGGCTTTCATTTCCCAGGGCTCCCTTTTATCTGTCTTTGGAGACAGCCATTGTAAAAAAAAAAAAAATCAAAACCCAAAGCAGTCTCCCTGGGATGCTTTCAASAGAAAGGCCCCTGCCCCCTTTCAAACCTCTTTTGAGAAAAATAGATCCTAACCCTGTGTACGCCACAGCCTACAGGAAAGTCTTTGAAGTAAATTAAACCAAATTAGTGTCTATGATATAGATGAGCAGAGGAGCTCCCCGCTGTGTCGCTGGCCTGGCCCTTTGCGTAATCTTTAACCCCTCTCCCTTGCTCCGAGCTTGCCTCTAATTGACCGTGAAGCACCTGGGGGTGATTTGGAGGCGATCCCATCTGCCCTCGTGCAGGGCAGGATTTCCTACCGCCCACACCAAGGGGATGGGGAGTATTTAATAGGCCTGGGAGTAAGCTGGGATAATGAATTACTTTCCATCTCCCCTTCCAGTATCTAATTTTTATTTTCTTCTCTCTTATTCCCCCTTAATGAGAGACCCCCTGAGCCCAGGGGCACCCCAGCATTGCCCCGGTGCTCCCGGCTGTGCTGGTGGAGGTGGAGCTGCACCTGACCCCTTTGCAGCCGAGGAGCAGGTGGAGCAGGAGGTTCCCGAGCCCCTTTAATGGTTGTTGAAGCTCTGCAGGGTGTGCTTTCCCAATGCGCCACGCAACCCTTTGTATGCCTGACCTCGGACTTTGGGAAGTGACCGAATTTGGCCATGAACTGGGATGAGGTTTGCTGGTGTTTTAACTTGGTCGAAAAAGGTGGTGGTTGGTTTTTTTTGTATATGTGAGGGGGGTAATGAGTGTTGGGGGGATTTGAGCCTCCTTTAGCCCCTGTGATGTGCTGGGAAAGCAGCACGTGGCCTTGCAGGCTGCAAGCTGGGCAGGCTCAGAGCAAGGCAATTGAGAGATACCTGTGTCAAGGGATAATTGCATGTGCAAATTATATGCATGCACGTGCAAGGAAAACATTGCATATGCAAATAAACCACGAGTGGCAGGAGGTAACTATATTTGATTTATCCTTCAGCAGCTGAAGAGGCACATGCTTTGGTGCTTGATCTGGGAGAGTTGTGCTGTGGGCTGGCTCCAGTCACCATGGGGAGCCCTACCTCGCCTCCAGCTGCTGCTCCAAAAATGCACTGCTTTCCTGGAGGCCCTGAGTCACAYCCCTCAGCCCTGGCTGGATATCTCAGGCACTGGGATGAGCCTCAAGTCTGCACCGTGCCCTAGGTGTCTGCTGGACATGCTCTGTTAGCTGCTTGTCCAGGGACATGCAGTGCCCTTTGAAGGATGGCTGCAGGACTGGTCCCTCCCAGGAGACGGCAGGGAGCAAACGCCGGGGCTGAGCTCTGCCTGGGTGCTGCTGGCAGGTTTAGTCCTTTAGGCAGGATCTCTGCCAGAGAGAAGTTTGCACTGCATTAGGTGCTTCCCACACCTGCCCCTAAAGCCTGTTTGGATGCCCCTGAGCCACTGATAACTTTCTGGAGTTCAATAGAGCACTCCTTTAGAAACCTGCAGTAGGGCCACCCACCCCTTTTCCTGAGAGGTCTTGGAGCAAACCATGGGGACTCCCTTGGGACAACTGTCATTGTGCTGAGACCTCTTCGTGCAGTGGCAATAGTCTCCAAAGAGCTTTGAGCTCAGATGGTGGTACGAGCTGCATTTCTTCTGGCAGGGAGTGACCAGAAGTGTCTGGACATGGCCAGTGAAGGGATGGGAACCAAGCATGAAATTCTTTCTTAATACCAAGACTGAATGTCCTGGTCTAGGAGAGGATGCTCCACAGTCCTGCAGCAGCCTGGGAGCGTTACCTCTGGGGCTGTTCTTGCCCASTAGCATATGTGGCAATTATTTCGGTCCCTGCAAGCGTTCATGTGGACAGAGGTTTCAGAAGGAGCTGCATATTTTATAAGCGTGGCTATAAATAAATCACGGCCAAATTAAATCGTGAAGCAAAAATAAAACCCCATGAAGCTGGCAGGCAAACAAACAAAATCCCTGATCCCTGGAAAAGTGTGGGAGAGGGCGGTAGGTTCCTACAGCACTTGCAGCAGGCTGCTGGGTTCAGGGTCCTAGGGAGCTCCTGTGCTGAGAGAGCTCATCTTGGAGGGGAGCTGAGCATCCACATGGTCTTGTGGATTGGTTTGATTAAGTCAACTTGCAAACAGTGCTTTGCAATGCATTTCTGTGGGCAAGCTGGTGCTGCCTCGGTTTCCCCGCCTGCAAAGTACAGGTAGGAGCGGCATGTACCTGCCAGGCTGCGTTGCACGGTGTGAGACTGGGACTGTCCTGTGAGATCTCTGCAYGGGGGAGGCAAAGGGTGTCACGAGGCTGACCCAGGCTCCTGCGCAATGCAGAGGCACCAATGTGCAAGCCACCCATTGCATTGAGCCATYACTGCACCTAACAAGCACCCATAGCATCTTCCTCCTCCTCTGGGCTGGCTGAATAAAGCCAAACCCAAGCATTTGGTTTTGCTTACTATGTATAAGGATTCACAGGCAGGACCAATTTTACTTTAAAGCATCAACTTTCCGGCTCGAGGCTGTGGATTCACTTCAACGCAGACCAGCTCAGACTGACGCTTAGTGGTCAGCACAGTGTGTGGGATTGTTTTTGGGGATGTGGAATTAGTCCATTTGCAGAGTGCATTTTGTACCCTCCAGAAGCCTGGTGCTCAGCCCTTGCTGGGCCTCTGTGGGGGACTTGCACAGATGCTTTCCTCCAGGCCKGGGCTTCTTTGACTAACGCCTGGAAAAATCAAATGGTCCCACAATGGGGCTTAATTCAGGGCAAAAGGAAGAGCCAATAAATCTCTATGAATGTAAACGATGTCATCTTTAAATAAGCCTGTGTAGTGGGTGAAGCTATTACGGGGAGGGCAGGAGGCTTCACGCTGTAAGGTCAGACTGGGTTATCTGATGCCCTCTGGGGCTGGGGAGCAGTCTGGCTGAGCAAGTTAATATCCCTTGCCCTTTCCCACCAGCTTTGTAACATCAGGCATGGTGCAAGACCTCCCCTGCATGGAAAACCTGAGCTTGTACRTAGGAAAACACAAGGAGAGGCTTTTTAGCTGTGAATCAGAGCAATGAAAAGGAAATTCTCATTGCTGGGGGTGGKAGGAGAAATTATTTGCCGTCCCTGTTATGGTTTAAGTGGTCTTACTGARTGCTTCAAGTGCTCAGAGGAAAAAGAGAGGAGGGGAGAAAGCAAAGGACAAGAATAAGAGAGAGGGTGGCATTTTAACGTGGCTTTGCAGGGTTTCCTGATGTGCCAGGGTGACCAGTTATTCATGTCATGTTCTCAAGCTTCATGTGCGATGGGTAGTGCTGTTGGTGGCTGAGCATCCTGCTTGTTTTTCTGAAGCATTCCCTGTGCTTCCCACACCTCCYCAGCCTGTCTCTTCCAGCCCACACCAGTCTCAAACCTACCTCTTACCACCAAGACAAGTAGATTCAATTCCTTCAGTCTATCAGTTAACTGCGATGAGCAACCAGAGCCCACCTAGCACAGGTCCAGGCGTTCAGCCAGAGCTTCATCCCACCAGGGTAGCAAGATTCCTCGATCTGTTGTATCCCAAATGGGGGTCTCATATATGCATTTACTTGAATTCAGACAGTCATGGCTGTTCTCTGAAAAAAGTAGCGCAGATTCAATATTTCCTCCCTTTCTGAGAGGCAAAATCTGGGATTACTCAACTTCTGGAGGCCAYGCTAGCAGCAAAAGGGAGTT
Source organism: Oceanodroma leucorhoa (assembly GCA_030449065.1). NCBI lineage: Eukaryota > Metazoa > Chordata > Aves > Procellariiformes > Oceanodroma > Oceanodroma leucorhoa. Next base: position 2,257,130 of record JASVER010000061.1, read on the forward strand.
GGACTGACCTGAGGGCACTGCTGTGTAAACCTCTGCCCTCCCCTCCCATGCAGYGCAGGTGTGCTGGAATTTGGAGACTCAGGGGCTGTTTCTGGGATGTCAGAGCATGGCCTGCCCCTGGACCAGCAAAAGCGTAAGGTATGGCTCTCATTGCAAAAAGCAGAGTGACAGCAATTGCTGCAGAGCTGGTCTTCCCCAGGGTTGTACGTGCGTTTGGATCCTGGTTGCTCCCCTCTGCTAACAGCCCCCAGGTGCTTTGCCTTTAGGCCTGGAGCTGTTGTACCGCCCAGGCGGGCACCGCGACTGCGGATGGGGATTTAGGAGGACTGGGCTGGGATCTCAGCCTCCTGTCTGCTGTACCTTGTGGTGTCCCCTTGGCTTCCCCAGGGCTGCTTGGGCAGGCAGGGCTGTCTCCAGCTATGCATGGTCCCATCGAAATACTGTGGCTCCGGCCAGGGACCTGGCGGCAGGGCAGAGCATCTGGCAAGCAGGCACCATGGCGTGGCACTTYACACCCATGGAAATGGGGTGAGGAAGCACACTGGTGACGACGGCAAACTGCAGCAGAACAGGGAATTCAGCGGGATGGACCCTCTCCCTTGTTCTTTGTTTTATGGGTTACAGTCTTATTACAAATAATAAATGGGGCGGGCAGGGGGTGAAGCAAGAGGATAAATGACTTGCCCARGGTGGCACCGGTTCCCCGTTAAACAGCTGTTTGGATCACCCCAGTGCCCTCGGTCAACACCCCAGGGACCGGGGCGGTGCATCCCCCACTGCCTCCTGGGGATGGCCAGATCCCAGCAGCACCCTCCAAAACCCAAAAAGGGACGCTGAGGTGGGGGGAGAAAGGCTGAGGAAGGGTGGGGAACCCTGAGTGCTTAAATATTCTAATCACTCCATCTTCTGGGAGATAATACTTTTAATTTTTGTCACACAAAGAATATGTCCTGAACCAGAAGGGGTTTGCCTAATTCATCATGCTTGCTTTCCACACAATACCAGGGCTGACAAGCATAACATTTTAAAATGAGAGAAGTGGACATAATTAATGCTCATGAATTGCAAACGCTTCTTTATTAAAGGGCTTTCTCTTGCCCCCGGACCATCTGCCTCATATCACTGGGCCGGGGTCCTGAGGCTATAATAACTTGCAGCTTTAATAATTTTACCTCTTAATTAAAGCTCATCTCAAAGTGCAGGAGCACAGACATGTTCCCAGCCCAGATTTGATTTTTAACGGAGGAAATCTTAAGGGATGAGTAATAGAATTTGCATCCTTTCCTTTGAAGCATCCCTCTGATGAGGGCCATGGCCTTGTGTGAGACATCCCTGTGCTGATGCTGGCTGGGCAGTTGCATGAACCTGCTGCCGTGGGAGGACCACGGGCTCAGGGTCCTCCAAGACTGTGGGCTTTCTAGGGACTGGAGGTCTGAGCTCTGGACCTCTGCTCCTCCCATGACGGCCACGGACCCAGCACATGGGGGTGCAGAGCAAAGGGGTCGCTGCTGCTCCCCTGTTCCTCGAGGGATGTGAAGCCCTGGATGGTGGGGCTGGCGTGGGGTGGGAGACTTCTGAGGAGCAGCCCGTGCCTGGATCCCGCAGGGCTTCGGAGAGGCCAGGCTAAGGCATCAGGGAAGCTCCTGCCTAAGCRCTAGGAGGGATGATGGCATTTTTTACCCTGCAAGGGGATCCCAAGCCCATATGCCCTAGTGTTGGGTTAAATAAAGCCTGGGGCTGTACAGGGGAGATGGTCCCGGGCTTTACCTGGTGCTGCTGGAGCCTTGGGGTGCCCCATGCAGTGGACGCTGAACCTTTCCGAGGACTGCAGTAAAGCTGACGCCATCCGCATCTGCTCTGCCCACAGATTTGGTTGACCTTTCGGGGGGCTGCGCTCCATTTAGATGGGATGAGTTGACAGTGCGTGAAATACGGTGGATTAATTCACACTTCATTGTTGCGAGACACGAGGCCGAAGGTCGAGGTCCATTAAGAAAACTAGGTATGAATTAATGTCCTGTAATTCACACATCACAGGCCTTCTCATGGACAGACCATTTTATTCTAAAATGTTGTTTTAATTATTTATGTGTTAATTGATTGCTATAGAACTGGATTCACCAAAGGTGCATTAATGAGGAAGATCTGGTTTTTGAATGATACTTTGTTTGTCCAAATTGAAAAATCAATAAATAACCTAAGATCCAGAGAGACAGCTGGATTTTATTTTTTTTTAAATTTTCCTAGTGGCTGAAATGCTCCAAGTAAACCAGAGACAAGTCTATCATCAGAGTGATCCACTTAAATCCAAATCAAGGTGGGGAAGGTGGAAACACTGGGCCAGGCAGCAGAAAAAAATGCAAAGTGATTGCAAACAGCTATTGCATAGCCTCTTCCCCAGGGTGTCTCCGCTAGCTGGCCCTGACCACAGCCGGGCTCGGGGCTCCAAGGGTCCCTTCTACACCCAGCAGCAACGCAAATGTTCCCCACGCACATAGCACTGGGTGACTGCCTGGAAGGGCTTCGGATCTAATACCTGCACGAGACAATTACTGGCCCGATGTGGGTTTGGTCCTTGGGAGCCTGGGCACGGGATTTTTTTTGCTAACGGAGAGCAATTACCCCATCCTGCTGAAAGCAACGGCACACCCGGAGCAGGAAAGGGCTGCGGAGGTCTGTGATGCTGCAGGCAGCAAATACTCATCGTCTGCAGCAGTGTCAAGCGACTTGAATACCGACTACAATCAATTGAATCATGCCTTTTTATATTATTGGAAGTTCAGAGAAAAACATTTATTTTAGTCGTTGCAACAGTTTCCTTTTGTTTTTGCTYTACTGACCAAAGCAGCTGGTTTTCAAAAACTTTTTCAGGACCAGTCTTCTGGTTTTGGTTACAGAAAACAAAACAAACAGCTGCTTTTCTGTAACCAACATTTACTTTAAGGAAAATTCTTGCTTTTAATGAAAAATTGGAACAAATGATTAATCATGGTTTTTCTTCTTTCCTGCAAAAATTTTAATTTCCAGTGACATGTCTCCAGCCAAATTTCCATTTTAATGGCAAGCGCGCAGCCAGCTCCGCCGCTGAATTTCTGTCTGCCCGGGCTCACCCAGGAAATTAGGCAATGTCTGTGTTCAATCTGCGGCACTGCAGGTTGCTCGGCTCAGCAGGGTGCAAGCAGTTACACAAGGGATCGCCTGTGCCTGCCTGGTCCAATTAAAAATATCTGCCCATACAGTGCGGCATGCTGAAGCTGAGCGCACAGGAACACGGCTCGTGGGGGAAAGCACGCGTGGACGAGTAAGCGTGGCACAGCGCTGAACCACGCCGCAGTTCAGAAGTCCATTTATTATACTTATTTTTTTTCCCTCGAAGGGAATCGCCCTTGGAAGGGGATGGACAGAAGACCTGTGTCCTTCCCGTGCTTGGATCACTTGCTTCCTTCACCGGTGGCACAGGAGCAGGGATTTGCAGCAGCTGACTTCTTCTGGGCTTCTCATGGGCTTTTGAAGCCTCATGCATTATGGATGGGTGGGAAGGGCTGTCCCCCACAAGCTGTAAATAAGCCCTGATGTGGGCCTGTATCTATGTGTCTCTCTCAGAACCTTAAATCAAGTTTCAGGAGAAACCTTCCCATCGCATCTATTTATGCTTTTTATCTCCCGTGATTGTTTGAGATCTTTTGATTGCTGTTGGGCAGAAACCCTCATGAAATAGTGGGGTGACAGCCCCTCCTCCTGCCCTCACAGGGGCAAAAGGGGAATGTATCAGCAGGGAGGGTGGTGGGACAGAGRAACAAGTGCCCTGCGGGGATTTATTTATTATTTATATATATTTATTTATTAACCCTGGAGGGCTTCAGAGCTGTTCCTTTGCATCCTCCCTCTTCTCTCCCCTTGTGACCTGGRGCATGTCCCACTGTCCCCAAAATGGGGACATTGCAGCAAGCCCAGGAGCTGCAGGGAGGGCTGGRTCCATCACCTCTGCCCGGGCAAACGGCAGTTAACCAAGTGACATTTGGGAGCTGCAGTTTGGGTTGTGTTTTCCAATAACTGGGAAGGCTAAAAATGAGTTTTGTGTGTTTCTGGAAAGCTGAGGTTCTTCAGGAATTGCCTGTTTCTGGAAGCTGAAGAAAACACTTATTTTGAGGCTTGTGATAAGCCCACAGTGTTGGATATAGGAGAAGCGGGAGAAGGCTGGGGAAGGGCTGAAGGCTCTGTAGGGAGGAACARCTGCACTGGGATTAGGAGGGAAGGAGTAGATGCGAATACATACTGTAAGGTTTATTTCCAAAATGACTCTGCAGACTGATACAGAATCAAACCCTGCACTCTACAGAAATGAAGCACCCTCAGTACCTTCAGGTAACGTACACCCAGTTCAGCAACTCCCCCAAAATACCGTGCAGCCCAAACGAGCTATTYGCAGCAGCTGCAGGAAACCTTTCCTAATTTTGCAAAGGGTCTCGGGGCTGCGGGGACACCGGAGACGATGGGTATGACAGATGCAGCAGGTCTGTCCCTTTCCTCTCTTGCAGGTGTAGCATCAAGGAGACACCGAAGCCTGTCCAAAGCCTGGACTCTTTGAAGGTTAAACTGCTGCCACGAGAGGGTGCGTGTGTCCTTAGAGTTGAGCTCACAGGGTGCGTAAAGAGCGTTCAAAGAAATTAGCGCCAGATCCTCGGAAATGCAGCGCAGCCGGGGACTGTGGGTGCTGAGGACCCACAGGACACCCTGAGACCCCGGCCAGCTCAGTTGCCTCTTAGCACTCTGCAGAGTCAGTCAGTTATTGTGAAAAAAAAAAAAAAAAAAAAAAAAAAAAAAAAATCACTGCCAAGCACCAGTTTCAGCCTGGTTTAACCCACGAAACTATAGTGAAACCAAGGAAAATTCCTTTGACCCCAGTGCCTGCACTTGAGCGGTTTGTACCGAGCAGTTCAGGGGGTTCTCAGTGTGGATATTTTATTCCAACAAAAAAGCGTGTGTTAACGGGGTGACTGCTACCCGTGGCTAAATGATGCAAACACTGAATAAACAAGAATGTTGGAGCAGAAAGTCCTGCCAAATTCTGGACGGGCTGTTTTCTCCACCCTGCATAACACTGTGGTCCGTGCACTGGTGTATGAGACCGCCCGAGGACGGCAAACTCGCAGCATGTGCCAGTGCTCAGAGGGGTTCGGCTTCTCTGTGCAGAGCTTGGGCATCGCTAAAGGACTTTGCAAGCAGTCCTGTACCCACTTCTGCTACATCCCAGCTCGACATCATGGCCCCAAAAATAGTCTTTGCTTGTTCTAGCAGCCCCATGCTACAGAGGAGGCACCAGTTTGTGTGATTGCTGCTCACTCCGATGACTCCGGAGTCAAGCCCTCGGTGTGCTGCAATTGTCCCAGCATGTGCTGACCCTGAATTTTGTAGGCTGGTAAAATCTAGGGGCTAATCTACAGTTCAGGTGTAATCTTAGTAATTCAGGGGACAAGGAGGACTAATTGGCTTTTCATAACAGCTCTGCTTTAGTGTAGAGAGAAGGGACCTTTTTTGCAACAGGCAGGCTGCTGCAGTCCTGGAAGGTGCCTTGCGTGTCGTCGTTCATGGTCACAAGTTGCAAGTGTTCTTCTGAGCAGCAAGCAGCACTTTTCCTGATCACCCCACTTTTCCTTTAAAAAGTRGCCTGGAAAGCAAGGGAAATTTAGGAAGAAGAAAAAAAAAGAAGCATTTGGCTTTTAAAAAATCCACAGCATTTCCCCTGAAAAGTGGTTTGCATTTTTTCCATTGCACAGGCTCCAAGAGCCTCCTCCCGCACAGCCTCGCCGGCTTGACGATGTCTGGGAGCAGACACGACCGTGCTGCGTTCCTGATCACAAGCTGATGAGAGATGCTCAGTAGCCTGATCTCCATGCCAAGTTGCCTTGTTTGTTCTTGTAGTAGCAGGGAAATGGACTCTCACTCCTCTGCGAAAGAAAAGGTAAAGAAGTGATGCTGGGAGGATGTGGGAGACCTTCTGTGAATGGACTCCAGCCCAAGGAGCCTCACATATGAGATGATAAAGAGCAGGAGGGGGATCTCCCCAGCAGGACATCCCTTTGGGCTTTCAGCTGCCCAATAAATGCAACCTGGTGCTCCAGGGAAGCCATCTGCATGCCAGGAGCTCAGACAGATCTCACCCCCAGGAGATCTCACCTCAGGAAATGAGTGATTTCAGGGCAAAGGCTGAGGGTTTTGGTGGGGTCCATATTGCGGTTGCAGTGCCAGAGAGCATGGAACAAGGCTGAAAAGGGTCTGTGCAGGACAAGCAGCACGGACAGGAGGTACTTTGTACAAAAATAGGGAGAGAAAGAGGGAAATGTTGCACCATCAGACATTTTCTAAAGAAAACTTCCAGATTAAAACCAAAATCCCATAATATTGTCAAAAAAGGGGTATTGCCCATAGACACGTCTCTCATAAAGGACGGAAAAAGGCACGTATCAAAGGAGCTTTTCAGTGAGAAACCTTCGCCCAGCCCATGCTCACACCCTGTGGTTCCCCTGCGGGAGGACACCTTGGCAAGGGGGTTTATTTATACAGCTGGGACGCAGACCCTAAACCTTTATGTCCGGGCCAGGTTGTTTAGCCCAAGTGTTTTTGGAAGACTGAAGAATTACACCGTGCAGGGGATAGATGCCCTCAAAGAGAAGAAAACCAAATGCTTTGGACATGGTCTCGAGTTTAATATGGGTGATATTGGTTGTACTATTTTGTTGTGTCAAAGGGACCCAGTTCAGGCATTAAGAGACAGGAGCTGAAAGGACGTCRAACAGAGGATGGGAAGCGCAGAGGAATTACAGAAGGTAAATGAATCTTCCCATTTCTCTCCAAATGAGTTATTAATCATCTCTCATTTACATATTCATTAACCATAATACACACCATATTTTTATTAATGTGGCAAAGAAACAATTATAGGTGAAAAATGGGTTGTCTGTTTATTTTATACATGGATCTTGTTCCCAATTTGCATGATTTAAAAAATGATGTTTCTTTTTGCCACACAAAAAAGAAACTGGCTGTTTGGGACATGTTCCAGCCTGAGACTCTGGAAAGGGCTGTTTGGATGAACAGCTGGGAAACAAGAAGTTGCACKCACCCACCAGCAACTGGCATTGGGGGATATTTTTTTTGCCAGGAACAGGTTATACTAAGTCAATCTTGGGCTGGGACTAGGGAGAAAAGACTGGTGGTCGCTGGCTACCTCCTGGTTTCAGAAGGTGCTTTGTGAAGGGACTGCAAATCAACACAGGAGTCCTCTCTATGCATTTCCATTCAAGCAAGCGACATGTGGGGAGCAGAAATAACAAATGAATATTCAAAGCCTAATTCTGAATTGATTATAAAGGGGAGCCATCAAATGGTCAATAGTTTCTTTTATTCTCATGAAGGTGACATGAAMCTTTGGTTTAAAATGCTTGAGGAACTATACCCCCAAGTTCCTTCCCACTTCCTTCCCTGCAGTTTTGTGATGAATATTACTGGATTTCAGTACATTTTTTGGTAAGCCAGACATGAGCCACTAGTTCAAAGGGGAAGCTTTGCTTTTCCCACTGCCATTTCTTTGGTCAAGAAGATTAAGCTAGAGTTAAGCAAAATGATGTTGCAGAGAAAAAAATACATTGTCGATTAAAATCTCATATTGTGAGTTACTGTGGGTGAACAGTGCAGTTGGGAATGTTGTCTGGATGCCTGCTGAAACCAGACATCAAATCTGGCTTTGGGAAGGGTCTTTCCCATCCCATCCCCATCTCCCTGGTCACATTGGCAAGYGAAATAAGAGCTGTTTGCCTCTTTTTGTAGCAAGGGGAGAAACCCAGTTTCTAGGGTTCTTCCTGCGCAGGGGCTGAGGCTCAGAGAYGGCCTCCAGCTGAGCAAATTCCCATCCTGGTGACAACTGGGAGCCCAGGGCTGTCCACGAGAGGCAGGGCTGTATTCTTGGCTTGTTTCCTATAAACCTTCCCTTGTTGTAGGCTTTGGGCACTGCTGGACACCGCATACAGGGCAGGATGGGCCCTGGGGGCACATGAGGTGTCTTGTCTGCCCTGCAGGCTATATTCTCATCGTTTGGGAAAAAATAAGGTCTTTGAAACTGTCTCTGCTCGAGTAAATGCTGTTTGCAGATTAAAAGTGKTTTACCACAACGCTTGAAGATGATGCTGACATTGGGAACCAAGGGAGCATCCCTTGCAGCTCCAGGAGGGATGCTTACAACTGTCAATTTTGTTGTGAGACCAGAGACTTTCCTGCAAAAAATTCTCCCTATATCAGGAGGAAATCATGTTTCGAGTCTGCCTGGGGAAAGGGAAAGGGCGTCCAGGCAGTCAGTTGGTCTAGGGACATGTATTTCTGTCTGTCCTCGTGCCCCGTCTCATGCTCGAACGCGCTGCCTGATTTCAACTGAATTTGACAGGAAGGTAAATATCTAAATAACAAATTTGTGTACCTACATGGGAAATTGGCTGCCGAGGGGGAAAAAACCCAAACCCCGTTGAGGTTTGGACAGCCTCGAGTTTGCTCTAATCGCTTTGGCCCGATTCCCGCATCCGAGCACGGCAGCTGACATGTCACAGCCAACTTCTCCTGCGAGGGGAGTTGTAAAAGGAACAAGAGAGGAATTTTATAGGCATGGGCAGAGATGACAGAAATCTCAGCCTAATTCAGTTACAAAATCAGTCGAGGGAGAGACAAGCATCCGGAGGAAAACAGAGTACGTTCACTCTGCTGTTCACAGGACTGCCGGTCTCCCGTCTACGGGTAGGAGCTGAAAACACCTTTTTGTTCTCAACAAGAATGTTGTATTTATGTCTTATTTGAATATTTTTTTTTAAAGCCCCTGATTGGGAAGGGGAAGTTTCTTTCAGAGACCATCTGCGAAGTGGGTGAARTTTGGTCCATTCCTGTAGAAGTCCAAGTCTGCCAGTGCAGGGAGAAATGGCAAAGTTTAACGATGAATGAGGAATTATAAACATTTGTCAAAAGCACCTGGCTCTGGGCATAAGCCTTCTTTCAGTGTACTCCAGTGGTTTCACGCTGCCCTGCTCCCCTTGATGGCATGTAGCAATTCATGACACCTTCCATTTATTGCGAGCAGGCAAAGTGCCCCGCAGTGTCTGTGGTTTTCCATGAATTTGAAAGAGTCTGTTCAGTGTATTTGTTCTCCTTTATTAATGATGTTTTTGATAGACTTCTGCTTCTCCATTTTCTGGCTTGCATTTCTCTCCTTTTTATTTAACGATTATTACTACTTAGGAATGCTTTCCTGCCTTTGGTGTTAATGTGTCCTGGAACTGGACTAGAAGTAGGCTGCACAGCCCCAGCTTCTCTTCCCCAGTGTCACACAATGTACAAAAACCAGACGGTCAGAGGTTTTGAAAAAGACTTCTATAGTAAGTAAATCAAAAGAAATCACACCAAGAGTGCTTGGTTTAAAATTSGGGGAGTGCTGGAGATGGAAAGCATCACACGGCTTGCTCTAATGTCCCCTGCACAGTTGAGAGCTCCTGGAAGATCAACAAGGCTATATTACATGAACATCAGTTCCTCTTTCAAGAGAGAATGCCTATATCTTATGTAGCTATATCAAAGCTATACTTGATCACAAGGTTTTGYTTTAATTAATTATAGCACAGATATTTTCCTGCAGTTTGAACCAGCATATGCCAATATTGCACTACTGATAAAACCACATTAATATGACACGGTGCTTTTCGGTATCTGCTAAAAATTGGTGGGTATTGCTATCCTCATATTCTAAATGGGAAACTGAGGCATGGGAAAGACTTTGCCTTGTCTGGGAGGGTGAGAGTGCTCCTCTCCCACCTCGTTTCTGTCTTGATGGCATAAACTAGCTGGGGCAGGATGGGTCTTGGTGTGTCTGCACAGGACCTGGCACAGCTGCGCCTTACCTTAGCTGAACCAAACTGGTCTCCTCATAAACAAGGTGGTTAGAGTGACTGTAACCCTGAGGGTTTTTCAGGACTTGCTTACTCTGCTTTTATTCTGGTCAATCCATCAATACTGTGAGAGCGAATTATTTTATCTTCTTTATAAAGTGTGAGCAGCTGCTGCCATTGGTCTTCACACCACTGGGCTACCTGAGCTGCAAACCTGTCCCCGAGCCTCCTACCCTTCTCTCCTTTTCCCTTTAATATTCCATCTCTGGCAGTGTACCAGAAAACACCCATCTGCATCCCCTGTGGGAGCAGTCACAGGCTCACAGCTCAGCACAGGAACCTGTTTTGGCAGGATCAGGCCCCATCTTCTTCGAGCCKTCAGAGTGCACTTTGTAGAAACAATGCCTTTAAAATAAAGCTATAAGGAACGTGCCTCTGTCAGATTTGCTGCCTGAGTCATTCACAGTGAAGCAGAGATTTATCAGCAGTGAAGTCGGGGGAGCCAGTTTTCAGCAACTCCATTTCTGCATCATAATCAGCCCTGTTAAAACCAAGTCATCTCCCCCAGACCATTGCATTCAAGCATTTCTTCCCTCCTTTGTTTCCATCAGTGTTTTTCTTCTTACCCAAGCCCTTAAACAACCTTGACTGCAATGAGTTGGTGATCAACAGAAAACCCCATCCGTTCAAAGTGAAAATATTGATGCTTCTGCAACATTTCATAGCACATCTGGGGTCCCTTGGGTCCACATACCATCACTGCCCAGCACGCCAGGCCAAGAGAAGCACGAGGAAGAAAAATAAATGTGATGACAGTTGGGCTCTTGCAAACGAGTCTTGGTCTGAAACAAGCCAGAAAAGAATAAGCATCTTGCACCAACTCACATACGGAGTGGAGGTAGCAACGGGGAAAGAGGGAACGCCGAATGTTCACACCGTCAGGGCAAAGGTCTGCAACATGAGCCTGCACCACTAATATAGGCAGATTTCCTGCCTAAYAATGCTAAAGGAAATATCTGGGCACTTGCTGATCAGCCGTGTTACAACGCCTGTGTGTGGACCAAGAGGAGAGGGACTGGGCTGCTAAGGGTGGCAGGGGGCTGCTTCAGCAGAAGCTCCTCCAGCCCTGGTTTTCTGGGCACAGCTCTTGCCCATGCATGTGTTCAAGCTTTTGCAACTCTACAGGTGTACCTTAGGTCTCCCTTGTTTTTTTAGCCAACATCTTCAGCTTGAACTGCCTTGGCATAAAATCTGTTCTGGCCAGGTGCACAGATATGTTCTTTGAGTCTGTGCTTGGGTCCAGTGAGCTGCTTCTAGGGTGACTAAAATYTGCTATTCACAGGGGTTTAAATTCACTGTTCAGGGGCTCAGGGTTAAAGGACAGACTCCTCTTGAATGCAGGAGAAGTTTGACTCCATCTACTTTGCAATGAASAGTTAACTTGAATCTGAACAGCACGTTTTGGGTTTTATTGTCCTCCAATGCCACCATGCAATTCCCTGGGCTGCTTTTTTCCAGCCTTTTTAGCTATTCACTTTCTTCTCCCTTCCTGCACACCATGAGTCTCTGGGTGGTTTATGCACACTTGGCTGTGGCTCAGTTCCCTGTGGTCCTCCCCATTCCTCAGCATGTGCACTGGGTTCTGGTTAACTTCTGCTCCACCAGCAACCTGGAAAACTTCTCCAGCAATGTCAGAAATCTCCAGCAGTTGATATTTATTAAGGCTTTTGCTGTCTGCATGAAATGTGAAAGCCAGCCCAAGTGAYTGGTAGGTCCAATCTGCGTTGTTCTGTGTTTTCTTAGCCAGGTTGAGATTTGGCTTGAATGAAGGAAATCTGGAATTCTCTTCTGAGCAGCAGCACGGCTGGCCACAGCTTCCGGCTGGGTTGATAGCAAAGGCAAAATAAAGGCATAGCACGACCAGACCTGTGATAGCCAGGTAGACATCTGCCATCTGAGTCCATGCCTGTCTCGCTTGCACAGCAGTGGCCTGCAGGGACTGCTGGCCCTTCCCTTTCCAATGTCAGTCAGCTGAAGCCATGGTCAGCAACAACAATGAGTTATTTAGGGTTGAGTTCTGGCACCATCTGCATCTAGAGATACATCTGCCCCTKCTTGTTTGGGAACAAGCCATAACTCATGCCTTCAAAGAAAACCAAACTGCCAAGTTTCGGTGCAGTTCCTCGTGTCCATTAAATCTGGAGAAGGTTCTGTGACTGCTGCTAAACCTCCTCCAAATCCTTTTGATCACAGCTGCCCTTCCCACAAATCTGCCACAGCAAACAAACGACCTCAGCCAACACGTAACATGTGCCCCACATTAATCCGTAAAAGACATTTTGTGAGCTGTGTCAGAAAGCTCCCTGCAGCTCAGGACTTGCAGGGATGCATTGCCAAGGAGGTATCCTTCAAGCAAAAAAGCTCGACACATTTCTACTGCATGCAAACAGCCTGGGGTGGGGTGAAATATGGGAGCAGAAGGCAACTTTGCATGACAGCAAACAGAGATGCTGAATCACAGGGCATCCCCTTTCAGCGCTGGGGAGGGGTGGGGAATTGCAGAGGCTTTGCTGGGTAGATGGCAAACTATTGGCACACTGCAAAGTCTCRACATGCTGGATTGTGTCTGGGCAGAAACCCTAGATGGAAAACAAAGCTGCAGAACCACTGGTTTCAGAGAGACTTGTAGTCACGTAATCGAGAAGAAAAACTGTCCAACTGTGTTTGCAAGACTAATGCTGTATAGCACAGTGATTTGTAAGTGTTCATTTACTCAGCCATTGTTTGGTCTATTGTTCCCATGCTCCCTCCTTAGGTAAATATATTTCCTTGCCTTTTTCTGCTTCAAATCAGATCTTCTCAAATATGATTCTCCTGCTTGTATGAGAGAGCTTATAAAAAGGATGCAAGCATTGACCCTGAGGTGACTCATTCATATTCCTCTGCTGCTCCAAGGTTGCAAGCTGGTGTTTATGGGACAGCAGGTCCCAGATTTTATATTGTGTAGCTCAAGAGTGAGTTTCAGGTGACATCTCCATGTCTCTGCAGAAACAGTCTTGGAACTGGCAATGACAACCAGTCGCATCTGCAAATAACAGTATTGAGGCATTACGCAGGGAAAGGCTGCCAAGTCTTTGTGGAGAAGCTTCTATTGCGACCAGGTGGGAAAATTAGGTCTTGGGTTAGGAAGCTCCTTGCTATCAATCACAGCAAACCCAGGTGAAGGYCTTTGTCTCTCTGTTCACCAGACCATGCTACTTCCTTGGTAGTCATCAGGGATGGTTTTGGCGCCTGGGGAAGACGGAGAGCTGTGACTTTAAAAATCAGCAACAGAGGGAAATGCTCACATTTTCCCACATGCTGGAGCCAAGGAGCTGTTAAGCCGTGAGGTCATGCTCGGAAGGGGATGGTTGTCCCATGAGCTCACTCTCGGCAGGGTTGGCGAGGCTCACGGCGGGTGCGCGAGGAGCAGGTGGCTCCGTTTGACAGCGGTGATGCGGATGGGCTGCAGGCTGTGCTCCTCCCCAGCCCARGCTGAATCCTTCCCCTGTAAAAGTCACCAGAGACCCAAGGAGGAGAACATCCCAGGTAGAAAGTAGTTAGAAATTTTTCACTATAATATTTTTTTTTAAATAAGAAATTAATTATGAGCTAAATGGGAAGGTTATGGTTGAAAATGGCTTGGGTTTTTTTCCAAAAAATTTCAAAATGGAAAATGGGAGTGCTTAAACAAACACCTAAAAGCAAGACATAACTTGGAAGCAGTGTTTAGATGAAATTAAACAAGCCTAATCACACTGGTCCATTACTTTTTGACAGGAGAGATAAATAGTTCCTGATCATCTCAGTTGCAATGGGCCTGTTGAGTGGAGGCTGAACTCTGTATAACAACTTGCTCAAAACAATGAGATCATGGATCTGTCAGCACGGCCTCACATCCAACTTCCGCACGCGTGTGTGTGTGCTGACAGCGCGGTCCCATACTTGGAGCCTTTTGGAGACACGTCTCCCGAGAGGCCGTGCAGAATTGCACATTACAGGTAGATTTTGCTCTCAGACTACACGAGCAGTCACTGCTCGCATGGTTGGAGCCTGTATGTACAGTCCTGGGAACAGGGTTTGGAATGTTTTCAAGGTTTGGAATGTTTTCAAGGTTTTCTACAGCTTAGTCCTAAATTTCAGGTTTTATCCTTGTCTTGCAAGGTTTGCTCAGGAATATTGTCACCCAAACAGCACTCACTTTTGTTTGCACCGAAACCAAGGCAACTGGCAGCATCTACTGCATGCTGTGAATTACACGTACAGGGAAAACTGCAGATCGTGCAGTCCCATGGCATGCACCTGAATATCAGTGGTGGAAACAAAAGAAAGAAAGGCCAATCCATCCTAGTAATACACAAATTTCTACAGGGGCTTTCTACTGCATTGTGTAATTTCAACAAAATGACCTTCCTTTCTTGCCTCAACAGYTGAACAGAACATGATAGTCTGATGTTTTCCTTTAGTGTCACGAGCAGACAATAAGAATAAAATGCAAGGGTGCACCCATCTGGGTTGGCCATTTCTTTATATGACGGGTGCTATGATGCCTTGGGATTATTTCCTCAGGCTCCAGATGATCAAGTGGAGATGTGTCAGATTGCTCTTCTCAGCCTGCCCTGAGGACATGGCTCAGGCCAGCTTCAGGCTTCCATCAAAATTTAGGTTAAATAGCTTTTCTCTGGGCTGGAATATGAGTGGGAGTAGGRCTGCAATGCAGGGTGTGGGCTTGGCTCCCCTCAGCCGGCTGCTGGTCGTCCTTGGGGACAGCAGAGTGTTGCAGTGATTTCTGGTAGGCACGTGTAGCATCTTGGGGTTTGTTGAACAGAAGAATTTTAATTTGCGTTATTAAAATGTTTTGCAYGACATCTAATGCTGGGGATGTAATTTGGTAAACAGCCTTGTAATTTATGTCCAAATATTACTTGGCACATTGGCTCCTCCATGACAAACGGAACTGATAGGAATACAATGGCATACCTTCTTCTTGCTCCTCCCACCATCTGCTTGCAATATTCATGCCTGAGCACATAAAAAACATTGATGTCCATAAGAACTGGCCCATCTCATCAAGCTAAGTATGAACAATGTCAGGATGATTACAAGAGAACTGGGCAAAAATTGCTTAAACATATAGCACTCATCATTAATAGCTTGTTATTGGCACAACTGATGTGTATTACTATCACATATTACACTGATCCAGTACATAAATGTTTTCTTTAGCATATTTTTAATGTTGCTAATTTATCTGTTACTGTCACACTGGGGCTGTTAGCTTTGAACAAATGGCTGTTATTAATCACTGGAGAGCTATTAGACACCACAGCCATGGTGTTAAATCAACTCAGGAGTGGCACTTGTAGGAATATTCAAGCAGAAATTTAAAATTGCCTAGGTACTGGTCGTGTGGTTAACGCCTCTGGGATCAGAGCCATCGAGTGCCTGCAAATACTGCTCCTGTGTGTTGAACTCGCCCAGTGGAAATTTCTTTCTCTAAAGAGCAATTTCAGTTTAAGACCTTATTTATTATGAAGTTGCTTTGGGGRAAAAAAAGAAAAAAAAATTTGCAACTGTTGGAGCTCAGCAGTGTGGTGTTTACACCCTGGGTATGCTTTTCCCTTGGTAGATTTGGGGCTCTGAGCAGCAAAGGRTTTGCTTTCCCTGCTAATATTTTGATGGTGGGGGGAGGTCAAGATCCACAAGATTGCCTGTCTCGGGGGTGAGGAAAGGGTTAATTCTTCGTGCTAAGCACCGCTTTCTTGGGAGGTAGAGCCAGTCTCCACAGCCCTCCTGGACACAGACAATACTTCAGATGTTTGTGGGACCTGAAGAGCAAAGATCTTCAGCGCAGTTTAGGCTACAGGAGAATTTGGCTGAAGTTCTTGCTGTTTTCAACTTCAGTTTCATCAGGGGAAACTGGGCTGCAGGGAGATCAACATTATTTAACAGCACTGAACTAGTATCAAACCCAGATGTGTCCCTTTCAGTCCCCTGCTCTTACCAGTGTCTCAGGTGAGTGGGACACCCCTGTTTGTCCAGCCCCTCACACAACAGGTTCTTCTTAGGATGGTGGCAACAAATAATAACGATCTAGGTTAGACCTACCCACTCAATAGCCTGAGAAGCATCACCCTGGTTCAGGCACTTCCCAGGGCTGGATAGAGGTGAAAGAAAGATGGAGCTGAATGGAAGGAAAGAAACCTCAATGAGAGCTCTTTCAAAGGGGAGGCGTTTTAGACAAAACATTTGGGGGGCTTAATGAACTTGTATTTTCCAGCAAGACTCTGATTCATGAGAAACCTTTGACTCATGAGTCCTGCTGGACTCATAGATCCATTAAATGTACGGACTTGCTGGCAGCTGTAATGGAGCTGTCAAAAAGCACCTGTAAGTGGGAGATCTCTGGTGGTCACCTACGATGCTCCACAAATGTTTCTTCAAATGAAAACAAATGTAATTTGGAACAATTTTATTGCTCTTCTGGAAGTGCTGCTGTAATTTGTATTTTCTCTATMATTTATGTAAGCTAAATCACCACACGTTTGAAAGTACAAATCTCAGTAGCAGAGTGGTCACTTCATTAGCCTTGTGGTAGACTTCAAAGGGAAAACTTTGGAAGGATTTTTGGATCCCGTGAAAACCTATTGTCTGAGATCTTGCGGATTGTCAGTACAAATCCACTGTAACTTTACAGCTTTCTGTGGCTTCCTCTAATGATGGCTATTTATGTGTACCTTCTCAAAGCATTGCAAGGGAGTTACCCAGAGAAGTACCACAAAGGACTCTTAATTAATGGCAGTTACATGTTTATAACTGCACCACAGTGCATCAATCACAAGCTGCTGCTGAACTGACTGTGAAAAAGGGACTTTTCTGTCCTTTTTGCACTTCCTACAGTCTTTTTCCATACCTTTAACGGCCTGGGCAAACATGTGAGTTTGAGAAGGTGTGCAGCCAGCTGAAAGGCACTTCCTTTCAAAATGGTCAAATATTCTTACTGGCATATCACTAATGCCGAGTAGTCAACTGAACGGAGGTGTAGGCCATGGCTTTATATTGCCACTAACTTCTATATATTTGCCTTGTGTTTTTGTCACTGATTGGAGACCTTACAGCTGGGTTCCCACATTCGGAATAAACCTAATCGGGTGCCTTTTGCAAAAACCCACCGTGCAAGGCCAGAACAGACCCCAGGGATGATCCAGTCTGACCTTCTGCATAATTCAGGTCCGAGATTCCCACAAATTATTTCTGTGTTAAGCTGCTCATGCRGGACTGAACACATGTGTAGACACAGCCAAGATTTCTGAATTTGCACTTATTTCCAGACAGTTTTGTTTAACTTTTGGTTGACAGCTGCTAAACCTTGTTGCATCTTTGCCTCTTGGTTTCAGAGCCTTCTCTGGAGGTTTTGTGATCGAGTCACTTCTCCAGTCCTTTCCTGAATAAGCTCAGTAAATAGAGCATCCTAAACCTCTCACTGTTGGTCTTTTGCTGTCATCTCTGTTTCACATCACAAAGCTTCCCACAGTGGACAGCTGCCTACCAAATCCTCATCTGGCCATGCAATTAGTGGAAGGAGGCAGAGGGAGTTATTTTTTTCCTTAATACATAGTACCAATTTCTCCCCTTGAGAAATTAATTCTGTGCTGGTTCCAAATGGGTGGCCCCAAAGACTGCAACCCTCCACTAAACAAGGTCCCCTGGGGTTCCCCAGCCATCAAACCCTTTTCCAGGCTGCTAGACTGGCGTGCCACGATCTTGGTCTTAAGCAGAAAAGGCAAAGGGACAGTGTCCCTCTATGGCCAGGCTACTCCCTGGCAGGTTTGCTGCCAGTACCAACCTTGAGCGGGCATCAGAAGAGGAGAGTGATGTACCCATTCGGTATCTGCTAAATTCACACTGAGATGCTCCCCAAAAAAGAAAAGAAAAACAAAMCCAARCATCAGTTGAGCTTATAGTCYCTGTGTGCTCCCCTGGGACCAGCCGCTCCCCAGCACCTTCGTATTTGGGACCAGTGTCAAGRTAAGYGAGCTTCGCTAGTGAGGGCTTCAGTTCTTTCTCTCTTTGGGACCACATTTCTGGCAGCTTGCACTGAAGATCCAAAGTGATCTTTTCTGGTTGATGAGATGTGAAGTTTCAGGTAGGTAAAATACAGACAAAACAGATTAACTGCCTCGTTCCTTTACGCCCAAGCTCTTTTCTGACGTGTAATGGAAACCTAAACCCTGCCTTTCTCTTAACTCACATCTAAACAGTAGCTGCTCTAAATTATTAGGTTGGAATATGAACTCAGTATGAAAGATGAAGGGGGAATGATGTATTTTAAAAAGGATCTTAGTGGGTCCTGACTTAAAAACATCAGTATAAATTCATTGCAAGTAATATGCTCTTAATTATTCATTTTCCTTGGCACCAGTTAAAGAGCCAAGTAACGGCTTCTGTCTCTTTATATTTAGTCTATTATTGTTTGAAAAAGGCCAGGGGGAGGCCAGCACTATGCAGAAATGATATTCCCCCTTATATATACACATACATATTACCAGCAGCCATAGTAAAGGGGAATATAATCACCAGCAGCTGAGAGACAATGACATTTTTATAGACCTCCTGGCAAATCTGCAGTGGGAAAGAGCCTGACAACTCTTTGGCTTTCGACCACATTCCCCTGCAAGCTCTGCACAGGGAGCTSGGGCGAGCTCCGAGTCGCTCCCCTCCCCGGGAACCATCTCACATCGGCCAAACAGCAGCTGCCTCGTTAGGCTGAACCGTTCACCCCCCTYCTGCTGGAGGAGAAGACAGGAGTGAAAGAGCAGGGCAGCTTCAGATGCAGGAGAKGGCCTTGCTGCCGGGACAAGATGCTTGCATGGCCAAATTTAGAAAGCTGGTTCAGCCGAAGTAAGAGCAGCGGGGCTGGCCATTGCAGAGCTTYGTTAGAGAAGGCAAGAAGTCATTGTCTGCATTTTTACAGCAAACCACCCCAAGAGCCTCCATGGTGAGCGATCTGGCCTTGACGGTCTCCATCAGCCCAATGTGGTCCTGTCCTTAGGCAGGTGAAGGCTCCTGCTGACTCCAAAGGACCTGGGGGCAAGAGCATGGGCATGCTTTGATAAAGAGGCCCAGGATGGAGATTGCAAGCTTGCTTTTTCACCGAAGCAGAAACAGTAATGGAAATTTAGTTGGTCTTGAAAAACTTGAAAAGATTTTTCAAGCTCTTTTGCTCAAATAGCAGAAGAGACYTCCCTGGGGCTTAACACATGGGGCACCTTCTGGGATCTGCGTGGGTAAACTCAGCTCTCTCCTTTGCTTGGCTTGATCGCTGGGCTTGATCCTGGGTCTCTCAACACCRAGTCAGTGCTGCAAATGCTTGCCCCTATTTCTTACACTCTGGTGGTGTTTCATGTGATGTTGATAATTTGGTTTTATTTGGACCAGACAGCAGCAGGGTCAGTAGTTTCATCTTTGCACTGAAAATCAGCGAAGCATCCCCATCTGTTCAGCATCCTACCCAGGTTTCCAAGTACTGTCAGTGAGGGGGTCCTTGCTCCCAGTTTCCTGGACACAACCCGCCTAAGCACATGTCCATGGCTAATGTCCTGTCAATGCCATTCACCTGAAAGAGCTGCTTTTTTCTGCTTTTTGCTATGAACAGGGTCAYGTTGCACATACATTTCTGTCTACTCAGGTGTTCCAGGGTGTGTGGGAAGGATCTGCTGTGTGCTAACTGCTGTCCTCTGCAAATAATAAATATTAAAGCCTTTGCAGTCTCAAGCAGATGCAGTCACCCCCACTCAATTCAGAATAGATGAGATGAAGACAATTTCTGGGGTGAAAAAAGTTGATCAATTGTAAATAAAATTAGTTGAGTATTGTCTAAACGCTAGAGACCAAATATTCCTGGGGTTTGGCAGCTGACAAGTTAAACATTTCAAGCAATTCTTTGGCAATTCAAATAGAAGAGAATTAGTTGCATGGTCTAAGTAAATGCGTTATACTGACTTTTTTCATTTGATTGTTAGGCATATTTCATTTTTCAGCTGTCGAAGTCCTGAAAGATTTGTGCTTTGATAGAAAACCCTCAGAATATCATCCGGATGAGCATTTCCTCTGGGTCAAATGAATCTGGTTTAAAAATGTCTTGAACTGAAAGTTTTGACTAGCTCCAGCTGATGGACAGGGCGCTGAGTTTTACATCGTTGTTGCTTCAAATCCTGACTTCTCTCAGGTTTACTCAATCCCATGCCTTTTCCCTGAGAACAGCTTGTGTACCCCAGGCAGCTGAGGTTGTGTTTAAATCTCCCCTGAAAAAAGGCAAGTTTTGCCAGTTTCAAGGGCGTTTTTTTTTTGCCGGAGCCTCAAATGCAGCCCTCAGAGGCGGTGCCAAACAATTTAACACTGGCACTATTTTTCCCAGCCAGCGCGTGGGAAGTCTGGGACGCTTAAAATTCACACTTAATATTTAGTGTGAATAGAGTCCTGATGTCTGACAGCTCTGTTTGCCCACTGCAAAATTCAAGGGAAGGTGTGAGAGCAACACCTTTGGGCTGCTGCACTATGGCGCTTTGCAGAAAGACACCCAGGTATGGACAAGGGTGAGGAGCCCCTGGCCTTGCAGAGATGCCAACACAACAGGGTTGGTCTCAGTTTCCTGCTGAATACACTAAAGAAATTAATTTTCCCAGGATGCTGAGCCCAAAGACTTGCTCACACATCATGCTCCCCCCATCTACCTCCATGCATGTCAGCCTCTGACCCCCCAGCATCCTCCCACCCCTTCCTCCACGCTGGTGCCTTATCTTCCTTACGTCCTCAGACTTTTGCCCTCTCCACACCGGAGGCTCTTGGCATCCTCCCTTTTCCCACCATGCCTTTATTTCCTGCTTCAGCCCATCACGCTTAGGGCCATGCTTCATCCTAGGGCTCCCACACACGAATGCCCCCTTCCCATGGTATGGCATCATGTCTATTTAGCTGAAGGAAGGGGAGGAGGTGTCTGTATGGGCCTCTTCCTCCTTCCCTAGGTGTAGTATTGCCCAGTTACCTCCCACCAACTCCATGCAGTCTTTACCTTTGGCGACCTCTTATCTTGAACTACCCCTTTTTTCAGTACTATTTTGAATTTTCTTGTGTCCTTTCATTTCTATTTGTATTTGCCCTGAAGGGGTCAGGCAATTGGACTAGATGATCGTTGTAGATCCCTTCCAACCAAAATATTCTCTCTCTTCTCTTCTCTTCTCTTCTCTTCTCTTCTCTTCTCTTCTCTTCTCT
>JASVER010000061.1:2278439-2310440 GCA_030449065.1 Oceanodroma leucorhoa
CTTCTCTTCTCTTCTCTTCTCTTCTCTTCTCTTCTCTTCTCTTCTCTTCTCTTCTCTTCTCTTCTCTTCTCTTCTCTTCTCTTCTCTTTTCTCTTCACCACGTGTGTGCAGGCTGCCTGCAGGAAATCTGCCCATGGCACAGGAACAGCATGTCCTCAGCACACGATGGTTATAGCTTTACTCAGCAGAGGTCCAGGAATCCCTCTGGCCTCCATTTGCTTACATTTTCCTCCAGTTTTCATCAAAATCAGTGAGCACTTGTCCGAGGAGGCCTAGAAGATTCTTTGAAACATCAGAATTTTAGGAATATTCCCCCCCCCCCTTGAATAGAAATATTTGACGAGTGCAAGAACAGTTTTTAGTTCATCGAAGTCACTTTTCTGCTGGAATTAGCTCTTTTTCAAAGCAGAAATAATAATTATTATTACAATTTCTCCTATATTATTTCCAGCTTTGATAACTACAAACTAGTTGGAATGAGATTCCTTTAGCACAGCAAAATGAAAAGCAAAATTAASTGAGCAGAGGGACCTGCTTTCCCTCTGCTCTTCCCACCAGTGYTTTAGCATCAGAAATCTGAGGAGCTGTAGCTTCACTGAAATGAGTAAGAGGACTTTTTCTTCTTTAGAGTTTTACTTATGAGTTTTCTAARTTGTATTTATAATTTGTTTTATTCCTGCTCTAAACATGGGCCAAAATGGAGGAATCACTTTTTAATTCTGCAATTTGTGCACAATTAATTTAGGGAGGTGACTCTTGCTGACACATTTTGATTCGCTGCTAGGAAACYCCAACTGAAGTATTTCAGTTCGCATCATTCTGACATTAAATCTTATCTAGCCGGTGTGCCGTGGTGCATCGCAGTAATTGCTGTAGTGCTGCACAGGGAGTTCGGGTAGTTCCTGAGCACAGGGTGTGTGCATTGGCTCCTTGRCTGGCACACAAACCCCATAACAGCCTGCTCTTGCTCTGACAAAGCCAAATAGTGCATTAAAAGACGTGTAAGAGGGGAATATGATGTGAGAAATGGCATTTTCAAGACTGGTACGTTTCTCCCTAGGAATCACTGTTCAGACTGCTGAATTTCCCATCACACTTAGCTAAGTTTTGATCTGGCTGTTAGGAAACTGCTGCAACAGATATCTGGAAAGACAGACCAAATAAACTGAAATCCTTTTCACCTCCTTACTTGCCATGTCACTCCCAAAGTCCTCTTAAGTTTTCCCCTGGGAAAAGGTGGATAAGAGTCACCGTGAGGAGAAAAGTGATGATGAYGGTGATGAAATGTAAGGTTGGATGAAATCAAGTAAATTATCCTGATGCAACACAACTTTCACTGAGCCAGTCTCGAGCTGGTGTGTGTCGGCATAGTTAAGCTGAGRGCAGAGGGAGTCTGGACAAAAAGGGGTGATAGCCGTGTAACAGGAAAAACACCCAGATCCAGGGTAACGCCAGGGGCTGTCTGAGCAGGGAAAACTYGGTACTTCCAGAGATGTGTTTTATATTGCAAAAGTGGGATGGATTCCCATAGGTAACAGTGCAATAAAACTGAACCGGGATGAAAGGAATAGAGGCCAGCTGAAATGAGCATAATATGGATCTGTAGAACTGAGCCTACATATATATAATTTATAGGGAATAAATTCCTTTCTATATCTGCATGGTTTCTGAACCCTGTTTTATAGAATTCTCTAGCAAGGATGTAATCCTCTTTTTTYCCCCCCATTCTTTAGGATGTCCTAATTCTTGAGCTGGATTGTTCCCTACAAGTTCTTTTTCAAAGAAGTTAGAAAATTTCTTTGAGGTCTTTTTAATAAAGTGCCACTGGCATTTCATAACTCACAGTGTTTCATAGGGTACGAAATTAAAGCATTTAAGAAATTCACGATTAGTAAGGCCAGTAGGAAAGTGATATTTTATTTAAAATCCATTTGTAAATCCTCCCTATTTATCATTTATTTCTGGCTTTGGCATGCACTATGGTCAGTGTCCTGCTTTTTCCCATTCACAGTGCCCCTTTTATGCRGGAGTGACAAGGCTCTGGTCCTCCTGGCTGGGTGGATAATGGCCATATTCACCGGTGCATTTTTCCAGCAGATCTGACAGCTAATCTAAAGAATGACGTTGCAGTAAGACACTTCAGATAAATGGAAAGAAAGAAAAAGAGAACGGGAAATCTCATCAAGCCCAGGGGAGCCTCCACTGCCTGGTTTTCTTCAGGAGGCACAGGACAGATCGTGGCGTTAGTCATGAACACCAGCACGCTGGGAAGGAGCAAACAAAGCCTTAATTTTATACGGTGCGTGACGCCTGGTTACACCAGGTTATTTTCTTTTTAATTGTTGTAGTTGCAAGGGTTGGAGATCTTGGTCTCAGTCATTGAGAGTTCAGTGGTTTGGAGGCAACCTATGTAAGATATCCAACTGCACATGGGGTTGGGAAGGAGCATGGCCAAGGTGTAGCCACATCCCCAGGAGACCCCTCTGCAGTCACGGTGGAGCTGCTTGGTGGGAGAGCTGTAGTTCCCACCTTTCACCCCCGTGCTCAGTGCAAGACTGCCTGCCCAGACACAACCCATGTGATGTTTAATAAGACAAAACAAAGCCTTCCCAACACAGGAGGATGAGTGAGGAAGCCGCATGGAGCAGATGTGAGTCACTGYTGAACTGATGGCTGGGAGGTGCTCAGCATCCTCAGCAGCACGGGTGATAACCGGTGTAATGTGCAGGCATGATTCAACACTGGAGAGGAGTAAGATCTTACTATGGGCTCTCCATGACAGAAGGCGGTACCTGCAAGTTTGTGTCTACGTGCAGGCCTGATCTGCAAGATGCCAAATGCTTCATGTGAGTCCACTCAGCCCCCAGATGCCTCCTTCGTTCCTTCTTCGCTCCCTCCTCTGCTAGGTGCACAGTGAGGAGCGGAGCTTCTGGAACATGAGCCAGAGGAATCAGTTACATGAAGAGTATCTTAACATGGCAGCTCCTGGTGTTCCCAGGGTGAGAATGAGCGCATCTTCAGAGGGAGCAGAGGGAATTCRTGATGTCAGCCCATAAATCTCCTGTCTCTTTTCCATCTTCAGTTGAACACAGAGAATCAGTTTCTGATAACATCTCCAAATTGCTGGGAGCAATTTTGCAGCTTGTGTTAATTGCAATCTTCTGTTGAATGCCTCTGAGCTCTTAATAACTTTGTAATTAAAGTGCAATTAACAAATTAACTTGTATATATGAAATGGAATGCTAATGTTGTTGTTAATGAGGAGATAATTATCTGGTGTCATGGAGAGACTCATGGAGCATCTTCAAGATTCAGAACCCTTTTGGCTCATGTAGGAGGTTAATGGAGTTTGCTGTGAATGAATGAATGAATGAATTGTCCTTCGATGACATGCAGTGGAGCACTCGAAGATAGCCAGGTAACCGATGACTCCACAGCCAGAAAACAGAAGTTTCTCATTCAGTCATTTTCTAGGCAGCTGGCCAGTGTTTTACAAAGGTTTTCTATAGCACAACTGGAACGCTCATTAAAACACATGGCCAGGCTTTGAGAGGGGCTTAACAGGTGATGAAACCACTCAGCACCGTCCAGGCCTGGAGGCAACGTTCCCACTCCAAAAAAGTCCTGTGCAGCTTGTGCGTGTTTCATGCCGGCATCACCGGAGGAGATGCAAACCCAGGACATCTCTGCAGGACACAGGTCCCCTCTGCAGCTGCCGTCACGCTTTGTGGCTGTACCCTGGCAGTCTGGCAAAAGTGTCCGTATTTGTTAAAATTGACTCCGGGAGTCAGTCTCAAATGGCAATTAGGTACGGGCTGTTCCCTCATACACCTGGGAAAGCGCAAACAAGCTTTGGCAGAAAAGGGTGTGAAGTCAGAGGAAGGACAGAAATGGTCTATCAGGGTCCCTGACTCAAAAGTAAGACATTTTGCCTGCTGTGGCAGTGGGTATCAGGTGAAGGGGAACAGCAGGGGAACTGTGGGGCTATAGCTGAGCAGGGTACAGCAGAAGTCAGTGGATAATGTGGTGGGACCTGAAGTTGCCCTTATAGTTCGTATGCCTGCCTGGGTGCAGCATGCTGCTTTTACAGCTTTTGATCTGTGATCTTAAATTTGCTATTAGTTGCTGAATCCTGAGGGTCGGACTCATCAAGTCTAAACACCTTCCCCATGTCTCCAGGTGAGGATGGAAGTCCAGACTGCAGGATGTGATGTGGGTGGCTCCTCACAGTCAGATGGTCCTAGAAGTATTGGCAAAGAGAAGTGAGGCCCTATAACTGGTTTGCTGGCATTTCTGCATCTCCTTTTGGGTTACTTCTCATTCAGACAGGCCACTGATCTTCCTCAGTCCTCCCCAGCCCTCGCGCAGCACCACCATTCGCTGCAAAATACYCTGTTGAAGGGCTTGCTTGAAGAAAAAGCAGCGAGTTCTCCTGGCCTCTGGTTTGCAGGCAGGAACTGGGACTCGAGGCTGTTGCCAGTAAAATAATGGGGTCCCAGTGATACAGCTTATCCTGGGGTGCTGCACGCAGTGCTGCGCTCAGCCAGCTCCGGGCTTGTTGCAGGGGTCCTGCTGACTTTCCCCATCAGGACCCCGCAGTGCATGGGGGGCTGCGGATGCTGTGCTGGGACGGGCATGCTCTGCACTGGGGCGCAGTGAAATGCTCTCCCTGCAGTTCAGCTGTCCCAGTCTGGCTCTCCAGCCTGGATGTGGTCTGGGAACGGGAGATCTCATTCTTGAGGAATTTGCTCCTGTTATTTGGCCTTAATTTTCCTTTGCTCAATTTCATCTTATTACCCACAGTTACACCCTGCCGGGCCATGTGGCAGCACTCTAACAGGTATTTAAAATGTTACAGAGTGAACCAATTGGTGCGTTTAAAATCCATTCCATACCATGACATAATATATTTTCAATATGCTCAAATTTGTCAAGATACATTGGGACTGAAAAAAGACTGGCCAATTGCATGGGAATTTTCTTTTCGCTTGCGATCGGATGGATGCCGTGCCCCCCACCCTGCACTACCCGCRTGTGTCCTGGGGCTGCAGGTCTGGCTGGTCTCCTGCACACTCTGGCAGTGCCCATCGGCCCCGAGCCACAGCTCCGGGAGCAACTCTGGCCATCACCCATCTCTGCCAAAAACCATGAAACTGGGTCTGCGGCTACTGCAACCATTTGATTTCGGGATCATGTTTGCACAATTGCTGACATTGGGACGTGTCGGGACGCTTTTGATTTCATCCCAGGGTTAAGATTAAACGTCGTTTCTGCTTGATAGTACTGCAAGTGCTGTCTTTTTCTATTTCTCATTTTCTTTTTCTGTTTATTTATGTGGCAACAACTCTGTGTTGGGAACTATCATGAGAAAAAATCACAGATGACAAATGTAAGGAGAAATAGCAGGAGGAGGAGAGTAGCCAAAATGAGACCTTTTCCCCACAAAGCTGGACAAGGACCTCCTGCCACATGAGGAGGGGGGGTGGAGGCTGTAGGAAAGGCTGAAGGATGGGGACTGCTCTTCCTGCTGAAGCAGAGGCTGCAATTTCTGCCCGTGGGGCAGGCTCCAGCCCAGCAGATGCATCACCCAGCCCTTGCCCCGCTCAGCAGCAGCCTAGCCCCCCAGGTACCCCACTGTCACCGAAATCGGGAATAAACCTCGTAACACCAATGTAGTGTTAAAAGGCAGGCATTCTTTATTGGCAGCGCTGGGAACACGGGGGATCGCTCCACCACAGCGTGTTCACCCTTGCGTCAAGATTCACCAGCTTTTATACACTTTTTCTGTCAAGTTGTTATTACATAACTTATTTTACATAAAAATGCATATTACCTTTACATTGATTGGTTCCCTTGATTATATAACTTCATCAACACTCATATCCTAAAACAATCATTGGTTACTAATTTTTAATATTCAAATCAAAACAAAAGATAAGGGAGGTCTCCAAACAACATTACTGACACACAACAGGTTTCCATAACGGGTTTCCTTAGCTTCATAAAACTTAACAAATATAATAATTAATTAATATGGTTCCTAAAGTTACAAGATTCAAACATACTCCTCTCTCCAATTCTCCATTGTTCTCATCCGGTTTCTATTAGTTTCTTAATACAAAAMAATAACTACCTAGTGAGGGTTCTATGGTTACAAGTTTCAACATACAATATTCCAACACTCTACTTCCACTACAATAATCAAATCTGGTGATTTTCTACAMCACCACCAGCAGCACGGCTGGGCATATCTCCCTTCATCAGCCTCCCCAGGTTCTTCTTGCTTGTGATGAAATCTGCCCTGTACACAGTCAAACAGCTTTCCAGTTTCACTGCAGATCAGAAGTCCCTTCCCCATGCCTAAAATGATGTGACCTGACTGAGAAAACCCCGCTGTTGCTGCAGGCAGAAGGTCCAGGAGGGAAGTTGTGTCAGTGCAATGATGCTGCCCCCATARTCATACTGGTAGCAGGATGACTTTCAGACATCTTTACATCAGTTTTGTGTAAAAAACTAGGCCTGAATTCACATATCACACAGGCAAAAAAGCAATTGGTGGAGAAGAAAGAAACTGCTTGTGGTCTGAAGACTCGGTTCAGTCTCAATGACTTTAAATTAATTATGTGCCCCATGCTTTCCTAAATAGCGATGCTTTCCTGAAACACGGTCTTAGGTCAGCCATAATATCCTGCAGATAAACATTTTCCCAGCTCCTTGGATCTACAAAGAGAGGTAGCTTTGGACTACATATTTACAGACAGACTCTGAGCTATAAATTGGACATTTCTGCCGCATGCATTCCCTTAAGGGCCAATAAGACTACACACATCAGCTAAGTAATATTTTACTGGGATTTTCTTTAATGACTTCRAGAGTGCTTATTCTTTCCCTCAACCAGCATTGCATGAATAACGTAATTCTACAATTAATCCTGAATTACTCATACAGTGGGCTCCATTTTCCTTTGCATTCAGGACAAGTTTTAAAAAGTTATTGCTTTCCCCCCCTCCTCTTTTTTTAAAGACTTCTTTAATCAGACCAAATGGGGCTTAAAAGTACTGGAAATGTCTGGTTTTCTTTCATTCTCAGCCTGTTCAAAATCAAGCTAATGACAAAGGACAAGAAAAGTGCTTTGCATTCACAAACTGAGAAAAGGGACATGAGGGAGAGGGACTCCTTCGCACGCTGCTGATGCTCGCTTATGGACAGGAATTTTTGAGCAACTGTGTTGGATCGCTGTGGGGGGACAGAGGTGGTTTCTTTACATGTTAGACCTATGTTGTGTGATTGATCTCCACAAGAGTGATCATTTTAGGGTGAGTTTAAAGTGCATTGAAAGCAGAGTGGATGCTTGAGGCAAGTCCTGAAAAGAGAATGAGATGGACTTGAGGAAATAYGGTGACCCCAGACATGATTAATAGTAAGGACCCAAAACTAGCCAGGTGCTAACAAATGCCAGCTCCCCCAGGACACTCAGCATACACAAAGCCAGGCAGGGGCAGCCCAAAGCTGGAGCTCCACCATTTCCAGATATTTCTGGGGCTTTTTAGCCCCTCTCTGCAGTCTGGTATTAAATGTTTGATCTGCTAATTGCCAGCAAAGATGGGGAACACCTGAAATCTCCTGATATGGTCAGCTTCCAGCATGTCTTGCAGACAACTTTGCACTCTCTTCATCACGATACTAAGTGAAAACACCCGGATGGGGGTGGGCTGCTGGGAGCAGCTGCAGGCTATCTACCATTGCGTGTGGTCACCTATGGACCACAGAAACCTTGGTGAGGAGATCCTACTTTAGGGAGTCCTAGGGAGTGTTGTGGTTTGGCTGACAAGAAGGGGATAGCAGTTGGTTAAATCTGCTAGAGAGGAGAGAACTGATCCTTGTTTCCTACTGAGTAAGATAACTCCTTTGCTTTCATCTTTTTTTATGAGAATTTGAAGGATTCACCTTTAGCAGCAAATGTTTGGTCGATGAACCTACCTGGCAAGGGGGCTGTTTATGAAATAAAGAGATAGATTTGGATGTCACTGTTGAATTTGCTAAATACCTTTTTAAAGGCAAGAAGAGTAGATGTGGCAACAAAAAGCTGATGGACTAAAAAAATCAAAACATTTTATTTTGAAAGTGCTGAAAAAAGGTTCTTTTTTTATTTATGGGTTGCTGGGGAGGGGTGGGGGCAGCATTGAAACAATTTGATGCAAAAACTGTCATCCAGGTTTATCTGCAGCTGCCCCATGAGCTGTGCAATGGTGACTGCCTTCCCCGCCTGGGTGATGGGATGAGGGTGCGCACCCATGCACAGCGATGTTCACAGCATCCATGAAAGCAAGCCTGTGATCTCAGGAATATGCTCAAACCCCATCCCATGGGGAGCGTCTGGGCTGGGAAGCTGGCAGTGCTCTCTCTCCACATTGACGCTTTGCTGGCTGACACCAGTTGTTCGCGCTACACTCCATATATCTGCATTAGCTCAAACCTACCCGCTGTAGAGTCAGCTAATCCTTTGGGAAGTGTGTAGGGCTAAACTCCTCCGTGTTTTTTTCTGTTTAGTCTAGACTATTAGACTTAGTGGCGCGGCGACTTCGTGGATTGGTGATAGATTTACTGGAGTTGGGATATGGCAAACAGTGGGTATTTATGCACGTGCGCTGACGCACCCACAGCCCCCAGTGAGCGTATTTCAAGCATGGCTGCTGAGCCCTCTGCAAACTGCTGTCTTACCTTTGTTGCCCCTCTCCCTGCAAAGACATGAAATGGCTTTTTAGGGAGGCTGAAACATGGGACCTTTTTAGAGCAAATCTATTCTCTGCCCTTTGGGAGCTGGTGAGAAGTGGGAGAAGCTTTCTGGGTGTCCTTTCCATGGCCCCTGGGCTGTGCAGCAGTGGATTTGGAGAGGCCAAGGTCACCAACTAGTCCCTTCCACTGCTAAAGTGCCTGTCTTTCTGCCTTCTCCAGGAAATGTTTATTGCTCTTTACCTGAGTTGTGGGGTCTGGGTAGGGAGAGGTTCTATTTCTCAGCTGACACACTGCAACACCAAAGAAATGGCACTTGCACTGWCTTGGTTTTTGTTTCCATCCATGTCACCTGCTAAGACACTTAAGAGCTCAGTTGCATTGCCACAGACAAATGGGACGTATCCAACTGTGTTCTAATTCCTCAGCAGAGAGTTGCAGGGAAGGTAATATTAGGTGACGGTGACTTTCAGGTGACTAAAAAAGCAACCTCAGGCATCAGGCTCCAATTGAGGCATCTCAAGGAGGTCCCTAAATATCAAGGTGATAGGGGAACTCCAACTTGAACATCACTCTCTTAGATTTTCTGAGCTACCCAAATATTCTTTCCCTATTGGTTTTCCTTGCTCCTCACTTGGCACCTTGCACACAAGCTGGCCTTGACCGTAGCTGGGCTTTCCTGTGTGAGACAGTTCTTCTCTTTCTCACGTGCCAGTGCCCAAGTCCCACACGTCAGTCCTGTGATCATCATCCCCCAGGATCCAGGATGCCTCACGCAGAGTTGTACATCAACATCAGCCCTCGGAGCCAGTCACGGTGCAATTGGATGGCACCGCTGTCCCTCTACAGCAATGAGATGGATGCTCACCACCATATTTTGTGTTGACCTAGAAGCTGTCTAGTCTGTTTGCCAGAATCAAATCACAATGAATAACATGGAGGTAAGAGATGATGTCTCCCATTACCAGGGTCCAAAAACTACCAGTGACCTGGGGGATAAAGTTTATAACTCACTTCTTTGAGTGTTTGCCTCTCTGTGGAAAGGCCAATATGTCCCCCCACACACTGCCACCAATCCATTCATTTAACCACAGCATTGTTGGTTGAGATGTACATAAAGGGAATAAAGTTATATTCTGACAAGAATAACACACAGCATCTGCTGCTCTTCCTGAACTATATCCAGGTTGCCCAGTGAGCATTTGAATGGACCAGTAATTATTCCTGTCCTGACTTAAAATAAATTTTTCTGTTTCTATAAATGACTTAACAATGTAAACATCTCCCTGCCCTAAGGTATTAGGGTTTCTTTGTCTTTATGTTTTTTTCCACATCCAGTCCCTATTCTGCTGAGCTTCAGGTTTAGCACGTTATGTTCTGCAGCCGCTTTGTTCTGCACAGCCTTTGTTGTTCCCTGTTCTTCCTCCAGGCAATCCCCTGCTTTATTTACAGGGCATCTCCTGTACATTACACACCTACGCTGCTTCCTGCTTGCAGACATGCTCTACAGAGAGACCTTCTAAAGCACCGCAATTATTCTGTCATGCATAGCTCCCCTTTTGCTACCCTGGAGCTGTTACAGCTCCAACCAAACAAAACCCCAATAAAATCAATAGTAACTAGAAAGRAAAAGTCTGGAGTGTATATGTAAAAAGAAAAATATCACCATGGGAGATAAATGTGGAAACACATCTTCCTCCGTTTTCCYCCTCTGTTACTGGGAGCAGGAGAGGAAAGGACTAATCCAGAAACATCCTGACAAGCAAAGGGTAGGCACAATCTATTTTCTAAGTCTCCTTCTTGGTTGGCTTGAAGGTGAAGATGCTCCTGATTTACCCCTATATAAATAAGAGGAGGATCAGGCCTTTTAGCTGTTATTTTCGGCCAGGTGGGAAGCCCTGCGAGGTGCCATGGGAAGGGCAGAACAAGRGTCTCTCCTTGTTGTACCCACTGGACCCACGGTCGTCTCATCCCGGGTTGCCTTCTGCTGTTCCRCATCCAGTACATGTGTCTAGCCAGGCTCTTTTTACATCTCTGSACCAATGCAGATTCCAATGGCACTTTCCTGATTTATGGTGGTGCAAGAGGCTGGCTTGAATTTTTAAGCAAAGCCTTTTAATATGGTGCAACCATGGCCTTAATCCTGCCTCCTGTGTTCCCTCGCAAGTCCGCTGATATTTCTGAATGTATTTTGATTCAGGTAATGCAAAAGCCTCCAGGGGTTCAGGCTGTTGCAGACACGAGATGCCCCTTGCTTGATGGCTTTCTACCTGTCCCAGGAATTTGGGGACCTTCTTCTCACACATCAGTCATGAACCCACAGCACCCAGTGTCTATCACCGGAGGAAAATCCCAGCCTGTGCTCCCTCCTGGGATCAAGCAGGTGAAGCAGTAGTGTGGATGTGCTCTGGTGCTGCACCCAGACCCGCTCCCTGAGTTTCTACCTGTGGTGCTCTTCTCTGCCGAACCTGCTGCAGGTGCCCAGAAAGCTCCAAGAGCAGGTGCCCAGCCAGCATCCCACCCAGCRACAGCAGGGGTGGTGAGGCGGGAGTGGTCCAGAGGTGAGACTTGCTGGTGCAGACAGGACTGGATGCCCCACAACTCCTGAAAAGCAACTGGCAGCCTTGAAGCAAGAATGCAGCCAGGTACCTGCAGAAGCCACCTCTCAGCAGCCTGGAAGACATATGGTTGATCCTCTTGTTGAATTGCTACGTTTTTTCAGCTTGCCTGGAAAGCCACTAAATCTTGGTTGAATTCAGTCCTTCTAGCACTTCCCCCTATGTGGACAAACTTTGGTATAGGAAAGGCAACAGTGAGTGGAAATAAGTGGCAAAAATTTRTCCCTTCATAGTGGATGCACACTTCTTTGTTTTTAAAGGAACCTCAAAATTAGGTCTTTGCAAACATGTTCAGCTGAGTCCTAATTTAAGAACAATTGAGCAGGGTCCTATCAATCCCCCTGATTTTAGAAAAGACCTTAGGGAAAGCYGTGACCTGCCCTGTTAGGTGCTGGGCTCCCTGAGCGGCAGCTCCCTTGTTTGTTTGCCCAAGTTCACCCATCTCACACACATCAATGTGTTTAGAGTCCTGTATCACTATTAAATGATAATGATGGTCTAGGATAAGGAACACTTTAGGCATCACCAGGCCAGCTGGGATTAGATAAACACCATCCTTTTGTGCCTATTCAAGTTCGTGAGGGCAGGTAGCCCTTGCAGGCTGTCTCCTACATACAGGCTCTGTGGGTTTTCAGAACCAGCCCTTTGTCCTCCAGCAAAAGCAGCACCCAGACCCACCGGTTCCCTCCCCAGCACCTTAACAGCAGATTTACACCACATCTCTCCTGAAGTTGCTGACTCCCCATCCCCCTTTTCCCTTCCCCCACCTTCCCCAGCTCCAGTTCTCACATCCCGAGTTCATCAGTTTAAATCGCATCTTGGTGTAAATTGATTTCATTCCAGTCTCTGCTTCCACCTCTGCCTTGCCTTTAAATTGTATCTAGTCTTAAATCAATCTTATTCCAGCCCTCAGCTGCTGTGCTCTTAATTCTTCCACTTCAATTGCAACGGTTCTTAAAGGGCCCGGCTCAGAGATATGTTTTTCTCTCTCAGCCTCTGCTGCCTTCTTGTTTCATTTGARTCACCTCCAATATTAAGCAGGGACATCTTCCCCCTCCTCCCAGCCCTCATGTACTCCCTGTTTAGCCAGTTAATATTTCCCCTTTGCAGCTCATCTGGTTTTAAACCAATTGGATTTTTTTCATCTCCATAATATTCTAAATTATTCTTTACTTTCTGGCCTCTTCTGAACTTCTTTCTTCTTCYTCCGTGTTTCAGTCCATGGTGACAGTAGTGAGCAATGATTTCAGAAATATGATGTGACAGTTGCTGGTTCTCAGTTTGCAGGGCAGGAGGACAAACCCTGTCTGTCCCAGCAGAGCTGATGGGAGGGAAAGAAATGCTCTGGGACTCAGGAGAGGAGAAAGGAAGAACCTCTTCCCATGTTCTCAGTCTCATTATAAAGTGATTTAAGTAGCTGCAAACAGATTTGGGAGGCCAATGATGCAAATAGATGCCTTTTGCGATTTGCGAGAGTCTGACTTGAAAATGGCCTTAGGGTTTTCAACAGCTGTCTCAGCAAAGCTGACTATGAAGGGATCGAGCATTGCTGATGTTCAGAGAGCTGGAAGCAAAAAGGTACCAAACTCTTGTTGGTTTTTCAGTGAGGCCTGAGATGAGAGAAAAGCCACGTGTTTTAAAGCAGGTCCCTGCAGGCTCCTGAGCAGGAAGCATTCATGGACACTAGAGATGGCAATGATGTGCCCAAAYCCTATAGTCTTTCAGTAGTAATCAGGTGTCTACCTGTCACAGTTGCCTCTGGAAACCTCCTTCCAGTTGTCTTTGTTTTGAAATGAAATTTGGGAACCTAAAGYTGACCGAGGAGCTTCCTTAAAACTTGCAAGGACCTAAATCACAGTGGGATCACATTTGTCAACAGCCCTGACAGACCCTGACTTCCTTTGTGCGTGGGTGTATACAGACATATTTTTAGGAACAAAGGAAGTAAAATACCCCTTTCTTCTTTTCTGTTCAATGTCCATGAAGGTGGTATCTGGACACAGCCATTCTCCAGGTCCYCAGTGGCAGGGCCTGTTTGCTAACATTGCAACATTGGGTGTGAATGGGCTGGTCTCCACCACCAGCATCATCCTTGAACATTGTCACCAGTGCMGCTATGAGCTAGAGAGGGGTCACCATTCACCCCATGCATGGAGATGGCTCCTGGTAATGGCATTCAGCAGCTCCTCGTCCAAGGCTTTAAATGGTGACCTCGAGTGTCAAAGGTTTGGTGTTCCGTGTTCTGGAGGAGACTTTGACTCTTCTCYGTGACATAATTTATTCTTTTCCCTTAAGAAGAGCCCACTGGGTATTGAGGCTCTCCCTTCCACCGGCTGTGGTAACCGAGTAGTGCCCTGAGCCATTACTGTCTTCTGACTCTTCCATCACAGCACAGAAGACACAAGCAAGGTGATGCCCTTATTTGCTGTCCATGGAAGAAAGCTGCCAGTCTCAGAGTAATGGATGGAGTTTAGAAGTGGAAGCATCATGAATCAGATGTGTTTAGGGAAGCTGTTTGGGYCATCTGAGAGGTTTTGCCCTGATTCATGTGTTGGTTGGTTGTAAAGTGCCTGAAACTTTTTTYTATAAGGGAAAGTTCTGATTAAGAAACTAAGATTTTTCCTGRAAATTGAGTGGGGCTTAGGCTTTTGACTTTTTTCTTTCCCCCCCACCTCTTGTAAAAGATGACTGGAAGCAGAACAGCTAATAAGCAAAATAAGTGTTTGGCTGAAATATTTTAGACCTAGTTTTCAGTACATCTGGGCCAATGTTTTTGTCTTGKTTTTGACTGTCAAAAAGGGAAACACATCTTTTATGACAGGTCAGATCTTTTAATTCTGAAGGATGTCTCTGTTCCTRACAGCTCTAAGTAGCAGTGCTGTCCAGTTGGACATGTGCACGAGAGCTCTGCAGATGGATGGCACAGTGGAGCTAACACTGGGCAATTGTGGAAAACCAATCCAGCTTCTTCATTATCATTAGGCTGCAGTTAATTTTGGCTTTTCTTCATAGATCCCGTTTGTTAATCGCTTTTTTAGTGGTAATAATATTGCTGGTTTAGCTTTGGTGCTACCAGGCACCTCTGAAGAATATGGACTGTAATCCAGGTCCTCAGGGGTCGGTGTAGGTATCCTGGGCTTTATGGCTGTCAGGAAAACTCGTAGAGCCTCTGGATAGGCCAGTCAATGCAAGCTCGCTTTGGAAAGGAAAGAGTCCAAAGATGCAGGAAAAAGAAGGGCCAAACTTAGTCCTTCCAGCTTCAAGCTGCAGATAGTTCATGCAAAACCAAGTTAATGTGGACTGTTGCCTTGGGACCTTGTGTCAATCCCTCAACGTCTCCAGAAAAATTCTCATTTCCTCCAATGTGCTTTGGATCAGGTGCTCGCTGACCCACCCAGAGGAGCTGCCGAACTCAAATGCTCCAGGGTGAATGCAATTGGTTAGGATGCCTCTGTTCCCTGTGTTTTCTCCCTTAGGAAGCAAAAAGGTGCAGTTGCTGTATTAATGAGCAGAGATGGTGAATTTTTGGCATGAACAAGACAATTAGACTAGTCTGTGGCAGATCAGCAGTAAGTATTCCCAGACCCACTGAGGTGCTCTAATTGAATCTTCACYGAGTCCCTACATCCCAAAGGATCTGGACATGGTAATGCTGCACAGTGGGTCCATCCCTAAAACATACAATTATTTAATAGAAAAATAATGCCCATCAGACACCTGGTGGAGAAGTTTTAGYCTCTTTATGCCTAAAATCAATGTATGCATGATGACGTTGATGGATTCAGAAGTCAGAAAGACCTAATGGTAAATGCCTTTCATTTCTGCTGATGAAATCCCACCCTGGTAATTAAGGTTACCAGATAAGTACGTAATGTTGCTCTATAGTGATTTATACTGTACACACTGATTTATATCAGCTGAAGGTTGGGTCCAGTTTGGGTTTTTTTGGACTCATTGATTCACAAATGTTGTGGATACCCAGCAGTGACTAGAGAAAGAAACACTTGACTTCCTAACTTGGCCAACATGTCACTGGTGCAATGAGGCAGCCTGGCTGGTCCTGGCCATGAGCAGGGCTATGTCGAGCTAGAAKTGCTGCTGTGGGCCATGCAGAAAGGTGATGTCACTGCCCATGTAAGAGAAGGTTAGATATTAAGTGCTGTATCCATCAAACTATAATGTCACTGGAGATGTTTGGCCTTTCCCAGAAATACGTAACACGGGGTGCAAACMTCACAAGGCTGTGCTCTTTGGAAGGGCAGCATTCCTCCTGTTGGTATCCTCAGTATCACTGTGATTGTTGTGGCCTGTTGAGTGGCATCATGCACCTTAGAGCTAAAAGCAGAAATTAAAGGTTGGGAAGATGTGCTGTTGCAGCTCAGATCTTGTGGCTTGGTACCAGGAAGGCTGGTTACGTGCACACAGCAGTAAGGTGCATTGGTACCTCCAGTCCTCCATCTGAAAGTTGTGTTGTGCTGGGAGGTAATTTTTATCGTTTGTAGTTTATGGCTAGAGTGTGATTCTTAGACTCGAGCCACAGGAGGCTGGGGAGAGCGATCCTGCCTGCTACCCCACCTCGGGCTGCTCACGGCAGGCAGGGACATCACCGTCTCTGGCAGGGAGCATGCAGTTACCTTGGGGAGAACCCAGGGTCTGAGYTCTGACTGAGAGGTGCTGGACTGGGACTCACTCTGCTTTCCCCCTTTCAGGTAATTTAGTCCATGGGGAAAAACAAGAGCCAAGTACAAAAAAGTTGTAGCCAACCTGGCCAAGGATTAGGATCAAACAAATGTTATAGAGTGTAAKAACTGCAATTCTCATAATTCTTAGTTTGCATTTTGAACAAGCACGTCCCAGTGAATCCCTTAACCCATAAAGAATTGACACTTCTAAAGAGGGGCAAAGTAGGAGGGAGGAACACATGAGACAAAGTAGGTGGGATTTTAGTGAAAGAAAAGGCAGCCCAAAGGCAGGCTTTGAGCCARGCACCCAAGCTGTCAAGCCAAGCTGCAAAACCAAAACAAAGCAACAAAGGAGAATTCAAAGTTCAGAGAAACAAGTTATAGCAAATAGGTTATTGTCATAAGCATTTTTGTTGGGATTTACACATGTGGTTAGCATCAGCTGGCTAGACAGCCTCATGCCACACAGTGC
This sequence comes from Oceanodroma leucorhoa, assembly GCA_030449065.1. Classification (NCBI taxonomy): domain Eukaryota; kingdom Metazoa; phylum Chordata; class Aves; order Procellariiformes; genus Oceanodroma; species Oceanodroma leucorhoa. Next base: position 2,294,945 of record JASVER010000061.1, read on the forward strand.
TCTCTCACTCAGGCTTTGATCTTGCAGTCAACTGCATGCACCACCACCAGCCCCATGGGCCCCCCTGCTGCAGCGAGGGATGAGCCCTGTGCTGGGACCAGGGATGCCAGGTCCAGCAAAGACYTAGCAATTAATTGCAGGGCTGAAGATCTGGGCATAAATCTTCAGAAATTAGTGACACATAAGAAGGAGTCACTGAGGACTTTCTGTTGTCTAAATGTTCACATCAGCTTTCCATGAGTCATTTTTCTTCTCTGGAAATTTCAGGAAACCTGCGCCATTAGAGATTGTCTGCACTCAATTTTCTTCTCCGGTAGGGTAGGACACTGTGGTAAATCAGCTCCCATGGTGTTCATGCAGGTGTGAACCAGGAGTCCAACAGACAGGATGCTTTTCTCCTCCAGTACCTATACRGAGTAGCTGGGAACAGGAGAAGTTGCAAAGGGAGCTTGTACCCATCACAGTGATTTTTGGTACCTCTGGCTCTGCCATACCAGGCTGGMGGTGGTTTCCCCTTCCTCACTCTGTTGATGGCCCATTAGGAGCAGGCATCTCCTGTAATCATCTTCCCCGAAACATCCACCTCAGGCTCAGAGAAGTGATTTCTCCATGCTCTGTCCTGCCCTGGAGGGGATGGGAGTAGAAAAAAGCATGGGAAGGAATGAGAGGGAACGTTGTGCGAGCACGGGAAGTGGTGCCAATTAAGGCATTCARTGTCCATATATCCAATAAGTCTCATTAGCTGTAGCTGGGTAAGGCTGCAAAATTTGYCTTGCGCTGATTGATTTTTGCTGCTTTGCTGGAAATCTAACGGGATCCTTGCCCTGATCTAGAGTCTGCCCTGTTGGATAGAAGCCCTTTCTGTTTGGTTTCCAGCAAGTTTTTCTGTGTCCTAGCCAAATCCTGGGTCTTACATTGAAAARGGCAGTAAAATACAAGTCTTCTGCATCCCTTGTGTCTTCCATGCGGGCAGACTGATCTGCTACACTGCCCTTCGTACGTTTTTTGTTTTTTCTTTCTTTTTTGGGGGGACAGGGGTTTGGAGGGGAGCATGGCAGCACCCCAGGGATTTCARACAGAAAGCACTATCTTTTCCCCAAGGATTTTTGGAAGCAGATGGTAATCTGCCTTGTAACGTATGTCAGAGAGGTGGGACACCCAAAGGTGGGGAATTTTTCTCTTGTRTGAGAATAAGCAGGTAGACAGAAGAGAGCCACTACCAATGGCCCTACTAGAAGGTGGSCAGCAGAGCTTTATTAGACACCAGAATCAGTCTTTATTAGACACCAGCAACTTCACAGGGAAACTTGTCCTTGGGGACACAAGTCAGGTTTAACTGGTTTCTCCACCTGGGGATCTGTTCCTTCATATCACATATATAATTATATTTCCTCTGACAGGGAAAAATGTCTCTGAGATGAATTATTCTGTTGCAGCAATGCTCAGGGCTGTTGTTACCCTGAACCCAGACCATTTTTCAGTCAACCTCCCACTCAATGGGAACTGTTTCACTAGCACAGGACAAACTCTGCAYTTCAAGGGCAGCCCTGGGCCTCGGAGAAAGGACTTGCCCAGAAATTTGAAGAAGTGCTGGGCCCTTGCAGGCCGGAGAGGGATCATCTGCGTTGCACATAGTGAGGTGCTTTGGAAGCCTGTCTTGTAGCTGTGCCTTGGTTTCTCCATCCTGATGAYGTGTGAAAAGCAGATTAGCTTGTGTTGCTGCATTACAGACAYGTCAGTGTTCAGGCAGTCCACAGAAAGCATACGGAAGCCCTGGCTCAGATTTAGGCCAGARGACCAGGTCCTTTCTGACACCTGAAAAGGCAGATTGCTGTGTGCTTGGGTATTTGTTGGGTGCCACAGCTGTGCGGCCAGCCACAGCTCCTCTGCAGAGCAACCCCAAAACTCCCAGCACTCCTCCTCCCCGTGACGTGGAGTGCCAGCGTTATTCTTGTCTTCATGATGGAGGGATGCGGTATTTGATGTCCGGATAACCCCCTCCAATCACCATTTCCTTGTTCTCCTGGATGCTGCTTTATTTTTTCCAGCATGAAAACTGATAGAGAACGTGAATGTTGTGCTAAGCAAGGAGAGATGATGAATGGGACATGTAGCTGAAGGGTAGTTGCTTATGGAGCTGCTTATGGAGCAGCAACTGCTTTTTCCCTTTTTCTGAGTTTCTGCTGGGACACATAGGAATCCCTTGGTCTTGTGGTGCAGTGAGATCTGACTGCTGGAATAAATGATGGACAGAAGAGTGATGGTGGAGGGGTGGCACGGTCTTACCCAGCTTGCTTCTTGCATCTCTGAGRCCCAGCTGGGTTTACCTTCAGCCTTGCAGATGCAGCTGTGAAARCAATATGACTACTTTTGTATTCGGTGAAATAAGGATAACAATAAATACTATCCCTGTTGAAATTCTTAGAAAATTTATCAGTGACTGCATAGGGGCTGAGATGTTAAATGAAATGCCTCCCTGAATAGCTACGTATGCCTCTCTGTACTACATTCAGTTGATGCAGTCATTATTGAGTGAGACTAAAAATTGCAGAAGAGGGTAATGTAATCTTGTGCTGTTATTTTTTTCTTTTTTTTTTAGCATTTAATGTACGCCTGTTTTCTATGGCTGTTTGGTTATCCATAGGGATAGGGCAGGGGGTGAATTAGCACTGATATAAGGGGTTGTTTCCTGTGTTCTGGGTAATGCCTGTTTACGTAGATGGGTTTTTTGCTATGAAATGCCTGTTCTGTACAGTAATCCTTCTAAAGCAAGACCCTTTTAGAGGTACAGTATGGAGAAAAGGATTGTACATAGTAAATGATATCATGGCTACCAGCCACACAGATAAATCAATGAGTTTTGTCCTGTTGGTGCAGGCAGGCTGTCTGAAAATGTGTTTGAAGGCAGCCTGGTTCTGATTTATAATCAGGCTTCCTAGAGAACAAATAAAAGCTAAATGGGAACGATGGAAATGACTCAAGGGAGAATCCAAGCTGGATAATCAGCTTTTACACTCCCTCTCCACCACCCTCGAAGCCATACTTACTAACATCTTTCAATGACTTCAGGGCTGAACAACATTGTCCCACTGGTTCTTTTTATACAAATAATTACCCATGACCCATCTAGAGCTGCATGAATCCAGGGATACCAGAGCTTCTTGCAAATACTGATGAATGAAGTGCAATTGTTCCCCGATCCCCGAGCAGTGGGTAGCCATTCCAATTCCATGGTCATTCCTTGTTGCTGTTAGGGTTGGGTGGGAGATGGCTTTTTCCCTCTACACACAAAAATTTCCAGGAGTTTGAAAAAGACTCCAATGCCAAATGGGCACATAAAAGTCAGATCCTGAAACATGAAAAATAACTCATGAAAATAAACTTTTTAAACCTATTTTTTTCATAGCCGTTTGCTGTAGAGATGCCTGAGATGCTGTAGAAATGCCAGAGATGCCTTAGATGCACAAAGTTGTGTTGAGTGAAGCACCCTGCAACTTGAAAATGTCAAAACAGTCCTTTTCTTAAATGTTGCCTGGCTTGTTGCAACTGGCCCAGTTTAGAAAATTTGCACTTTTGATGAATGAGCATTTTGGCAATGGGAAAAAGGTGCAACTCAGGTCATCGGAAGGTGTTTGATCAGCTCTATCAGAGCTGTTGGCTTTGCAGAACAGCAAAGTGACAGAGAGACATCCCAGCTCCTCCTGCTCTGAAAAACAAGCAGAGCAACAATCCTGGCCTGTCTTCTCTGCCTGCCCAAGTAAAATGTCTCTTTGCTGTTGAAGGTGCGATTGGCCAAAGTACACACTGCTGACCTGATTATTTACCTGCTGTGGGAGCAACATCAGGTCAATACTGACAACTGGAAAATCCCATGTTCTGGGAGGCAGCTGCGCCTCTGGGATTATACCTGGACATAGAAAACAGTAAATGCATGCCGGTGTGGGGGTGCCATGTCCTCATCCAGCACAGTCCCTGTGCCATGTGGGAGCGTGTTGTTATTTAATTATATGGCGCTTCTTGACAAAAAATTAAATTGATTGCTTGTCTTTGTAGCTCTGTACCTGTACGTAATTGGGAGAGTGCTGAGAGCATGTACATGGGTGCTTTAACTGTATTCTGAATCTTTGGTAGATTAACTACCAGCTCAGCCTCCTAGTACAAATTTAGCTCCTTTTGTCCCCATCTGCATCTACCCTCCAAGTCGGAGGCAGCCTGGAGCCCGTGCTGAAGAAGCTCTTGCCCAGGAGCTACTGTTTCAGGGGAAAGAACAGCAGCTGTAGCTTTTTCTGGAGGAAAGAGGATGTCCTTTGCTCCTAACATAAATCCACACCATTTCATTCCGCAGCAGAAGTCCAGAAGCCCGCAGGTGATGCTCAAGCCCATCAGTAGGGACTGCTCAGCCTGAGGAAGAGGAAGACTGAGGCCCACAAGCACCTCCACACCAATGGGAGTCCTTTACTACCCCATCTCTCATTCCACATCCCTTTGACCCCAGTGTGGTTACAGGACAAAAGACCTTTCTTCAACATCTRGGAGCAATTACAGAAATATCCGTACCTTTTCCCATGTCAATAAATGCAGTGGGGAAAAGGGACAGTAAGAAATGGAGCAAGGAAAGGTAGACCACGCGTAAGGACTCCACCTTCCAGCAAATGCAGAACAGATAATGCTAAATAAAACTATTTTATAGTATGACATAACATATTTGATCCAAAGTCACAGTACTCCTGCTTTTCAGCCAGCTGTTTCTCTTGCAATTATTTTTCTATGTCAATGATTTTTGGTCCATGGGGTTGAGCCACCTCTCCCATGCACGTGCCAAGCTCACATTAACTCTCCAGGAAGTTGTGCATGTGCATCGAGAGGAGAACAGATCCCCTTTTTATTTTCAGGAAGAGTTTGCGTGTGATTTATGAGACTGGAGAAGGAGCATGGAATACCACAGYGCCAAATTAAGGCACGCCCAGCAAACGAAAGGACAAGGTGAAATCCAGGAGCCTTCAGAATTAATTACTGGAACAGCAGAGCTGACGTGATGTGAGCTCACGGTAGCTGCTCCAGCCAGCTTCAGGTGCAAAGGTATATTTGTTCATGGCTCAGGGTTTTCGTCTCAGTGCTGACAGGGTGATAATTCAGTCCTATACAGCAGCAAATTATCACTGCCTTCTTAGCATTAATTTCCCTCCACAACAGACACCATAAAAAAATGAATGCTTTCTCCTCAAGGCCTCGGTGCGGAGAATTTCCCATGGCAGGCTGTGAGTTACAACTCTATCTCCAAAGACATCCTGTAAATAACATGTCAGGATCTTAATTCATTAAATAAATCTAATAGCTTACCCAATCCATAACACACAGTATCTTCAATGCTCCTCCTAAAAAGGGTGTCAGTGCTTTCCTCTCTTTTGAGGCACAAGCTGAGTGCATCGCATAGGCATAGATATAATTATCCATACCTTCCCCACCTATATAAAGCAAAGTGTGTGTGTGCAAGTGTCTGAAGCATGCATAGGGCTGTGGGGAGGGTGCCGGAGTATATGTGGGCCAGACCTGATATTTTCTGTCACTCCAGGAGAGCCCCTGTCCCCACAGCTCCATTAGTAGGTACAATTTCTCGCACCGGCTGGTTGCCTGAGGGCTGTCACTAAATGCACAGATCAAACCGGAGACGATCGTACGCCGATGTGAGCCCTCTGATGCCTTATGAAGTCCAGATGACTCACCTAAAGCTTGTTCCTTTTGTAGAGAGAGAGAGTGCGGCACCAAGTATTGCTGTATCTGTCCTCCTCTCCTTCTACTTGGGAACCTTCATACTTCAAACTGTCTGCTGTACGTGGGTATTTTTGTGCGTATGAGGTTTTCCCCTTCCTGCACCATGCAATAATTCATGCTTGCCCAAAGCCATGATGGAACTCCTCCACCGGTGTGCTGGAGCAAGGGGGATGCTTGGGCCGGGCATCGTTTCATCTTGGCTTTGGAGGGAGCTTGCTTCTGTCTCAGAGCTGAGGTTGGGGCAAGGGCAGATTCAAGGCTGCTGCCGTGGTCCTTGGGTCTGGACCATGGGGCTTGGTTTCAGCCTTGACTCCAGCTGTTCAGTTTTATGGAGATGCCTTCAGTTGACRGTGGTGGTGGTTGGGAGGTTCATCCCTCTGCTCTGAGGCTGCTTGAGGTTTTTTGTGTGCCCTTGAAAGAGAAATACCCTGAAGCCACAAGASATCTCATCCTCCAGCTTTGTCGGGACACTGTAAGGTGTCAACAGGCTTGTGTGTACACGAGAGAGAGTTTTGAAAATTTAATTTTACAAGAAAATGCTGAACTGCTAGTGAATATAGTAATTAATCCTTAAAGATCTGCTGGAGCCCTGTGGTGTTTGCTTCTGCTCTAATTCATGCCGAAAGGGGGAAACTTTGCAAGGATTGTTTTCATTTCTAGCAAGATAATGTCCCCACTTTGTCTTTTCCTTTTTGATTAATGTAAAAGAGCAGAAGAAAATTAACTTGCTACTGGACTAATTTAGTGGATGTTTCACCATGGAGCACATTTTGGTTGCTGAATATTACCCTGCTGTATGAGAGACCGACAGGGGACATTGCAGGGTTTCCTGATTTACTGCTATTTTGGGCATTGCCAGTTTGATAGGACCTCCATATTTTTTTTTTTTTTTTTTTTTTTAAAGGTTGGGGGGGGAAGGGATGGGAAGAAAAGGCCTCAGTCAGAAAGAGGCTTTGTATTCCTGGTTTTCCTGGTCTGGATTCAAGTGACATTTTCTGCTGAATCCATTACCATTAGTCCATACAAGTGAGACGCCAGATCCCTTTGTYCCTCAAAGGCTGGAGCAGCTCTCCCTTTTTGCATGGGGAGGGGTGCCGCAGCGCCRAGCCAAGCTGCATCCCATCTCCGATAAACTTCGTAATTAGCTTCCCTAATAAAGCACTTAACCTGAATACATGTTTTTACTAATTGCAACAGGAAGTTTTGTCAGAGCAGTTTACCTACTGCTGCGCCCKGCGCTCCCCGCAGGCCCTGGGAACCGATACCCACATCCCGACCAGAGCCCTGGGCTTCAATTAGCCCTGGCAATTCAGAACGAAAACAATTCTCCATTCTCTCATTAAAAGATGAAAGAGGAGAGCCTTCATTCCCCCCCCCCCCAGTTTTTTTTTTTAAACACCGAGTGATAATTTTGCACTGCTAAGAAGCTTCTCCTCTTTCACGGCCCCTGATTAGGAAAGACAATGGGATTAGTTCAAAACGAGTTGAGAGGCCTTGGTGACTCCTTTGCTGGCTAAATTGTGGATGAGGGTGGATAATGGGAGATTGATTAGGGTTAATAGACTTATTTTTACAGGTCACGCCGCACAGCACTCTGGGTTGTGGTGCTCCAACACATATTATTGCAAGCCATAAATCAAGTGGCTTGGAGGGACTTCAGGGCTCCCTCCCTCCGAATTGTTGGTGAACAATTGACTTTTGTCTCCCTGTTGCTAGTGCTACCGCTTCTGCCCCCYGTCTTTTGGCAGGGCCTGATCCTGGGGGGGTGGGGCCCTCAGCACCTCCTCCCCAATGGCCAAGCACCTTGCGGAGCTGCGGAGAGGAGCCTGGTGCTTGGCCATGCTAAGCACCCCACAGGATCTGGCCCCCAAAGGGCTCGATTTGGACAGACGGGGGAGTGGGGGGTAGGGAAGAGGGGCTGAGCTTTTTAAAGTGCTTTTTGTGAGTTTTATGTAGGGGATGAATGGGAACCTTAAAACTAGCTCTGTGGGACTCCCAGGTTTGTTTTTTCTCATTTCTAAGGTTACTGAGCGTGTTCCAGCAGCTGGAACAACTGCGTGGAGCTGTCAGTCCTGCTTGTGCTCCATCAAAATGCCTCCAGCCGGGAGGTTTCCAAAGCAGCGGAGGGGGAAGGAGCGGCAAAGGGGGCAATGAATTCCCACAAGGTTTTCTGGCTGTTTTGGCTCCAGCGTCTAAACGTGACCAGAGACAGCACATGAAGAGTCAATGCTGCTTGTAACTCAATGGGAGCGCTGCTTAAATTTCAATGCCAGGTCAATGTTAAGCAGGGTTATTTGTATATATTGGATATTACACATGTACAGTTTTCATTTAGAGAAGCCCAAAAGGAATGTTTTCTGACAGGTGGGGAAGGTAGGAARAGCCTATTCTGTGAAATGCATAGCAGGGTTTCTTTCAAGCAGGGTAAGACTCTGGTCTGTCTTACACCAGAAGAAATCTCTGCTGCCTTGCTGGAGCTTTATGCTTTTGCAAAACGTGAGCTATTCTGGTTTTATATCATTGTACCTTGATCCCAAATGGGAGATCTCATTTTCTACAATGGGCACTAGCTCAAAGTACATTATATTATTCCACTGCAATTCATGCTACAACAAACTGCAATAAGAATCCCCTCCGACAGCATGCCACGGTGTTACAAGTGATTGCTGCCATAAGCCATATCATTAAGTGCCAGGACTGTGGTAAGTACTAGAGTTAGTTGGAGATTTTTCCACTGGAATAATTATCTAAATGAAAGTGTCCTGTTTGCAAAATCAAAATTTTCCATGGGGAAATGCACAGTTTTGCTGTTTTCCTCCCTTTCTGCCTTTCACTGCTTCCCACACAGGCGCTGTCACATCAGAAATTTTCAATTATTGTTTTCCTGAGAAAAGAGATGGGTTTTACTGGACTTCAGAAAACTCTGCACCTATGCATAGAAATGCCATACAGCAYGACCCTTCGCAGTGTCTCGCAGCACCTAATGCCCCAAGATGCTCATACAGGAGGACTGCACTCTGAGTTTTGCAATATGCTTGATGCATGGAAATATTATGTCGATGGAAGGTATGTTAAATCCATCTGTGTTGCATTATGCTTTACCTCTGATACTCTCAGTCAGCTTTTAAGAGGTCATATGCTTCAGTAAGTGTTTACTGGTAGACTTCTTTGGGCCAGCTTTGAAAGGAATGGGTGGAGATTCTGAATGGGTTTTAAATGCCTGCTTTGTATTCAAGTGGATTACCTGTGTTAGAATTTAATTTAAATGTATTGATCCCTACTTAAGGAGGTATCTAAATTACTCCTCTACGTGGTGGTCTGCCTGGGGATCAGCCAGCATTAGGTTAAACCGCAAACATTTATGTTGAAGGCCTGTGTTGTATTCTGATCAGCTTGTACAGTGTCTCAGGTTTAACGGYTGTTTAACCATGTTTTTAATGGTTGGACTCGATGATCTTAAGGGTCTTTTACCRACCTAAATGATTCTATGCTGTGGGCAATGCCCCTTTACTTCAGACAGGCACCGCTGCCCCCACGGCACCGTCGGCACAGGACACACCAGTGCAGTTACTGGTATCGGTCACAGCTCTGTGGCCCCTGGAGCAGGCACAAAGCAGAARATCATCTGGTGGTCCAGCCCCATCTGACAGCAAGATGCCCTCATTCAGGGTGGCAGACAGCAAAAGCGGTATGTACTTTCCAGAGAAAACGCTGACATGATCTCTAGGTATTTCTGGCTAGAGATTAAATAGAGCAAAGAGTTTTAACTCCTTAGCATTTCTAAAGGGCTGACTGCTGCAGTGTGAATGCGCTATGTGAGAATTGCCCTGTAATAATCTGATCTTTTCTATCCTGCTTTTCCAGGCTTTCTCTGCTTTCTGCACCTCGCAATGTGCATGCTAATTGAAGCTTCACAGAGATTTTTTTTTTTGGCCGTGCAAGGATATGTGGAGGCTTTGTGAAAATAATCTTCTCCAAAGAGGATATAGGATTAATTTTAGCATGGATCAGGTGTCATGCACTTGCATGGATTCAAAAACAAAAGCAGGCAGAAATAAATGTAAGTGTGGTAACCAGCTGGTGTACGGGGATGTGCTAACCTGCAATTGTGTGATCTTTGCTGTCACCGTAATCATAACAAATATATTACTAACTTGTAGCACCTTTTGTCCAAAGATGATAAAGTACTTCACCAAAAAAATGCCTTGGAATACTCCGGAGACTTGTCTCTCTATATAATTGATGTCTGCATTTGCGAATCTGAGTCCGCAAGCAGTTAAATGATGTGCCTGGGATCATCTAGTTGATCAGTGGCAAAGGTCTTAGAGTTCAAAGCTCCTTTACTCCCTGGATGGGTCTGGCAACATCAAGGGCTTCAGTGCAGACGGATGAGTGTAAAGGARTTCAAAATCCCCTTCCTAAACGAAGGCACAGTTTGCATCATAAAAGYTCTTGGTCATCTTGCCAAAGGTATTTGCCACCTCACACTTTGCAACATYAAATGTGTCTGTCCTGAGAACACCCAAATGTCTGTCCACGAGAAACTGCTCAAAGGCATGTAAATACAACACACAGAACAAAATGAGATGTTAATCCCAGTATTGCACCATGCAYTGGGAAATGCCAGGGTGATTCGTGGGAGCAACAAGTTCAATTCTGACTGCAGAGTTACTGCAGCCTGCCCCGGGCTGGGGAAGCTGCGGTGTTTTCTGCAGCTGGGATTGCAGTGCGGAAGGTACATCCTGAGCTTGACTAACAAGGTGCTTACTTATGGATGGGGTAACTGGGAGAAGCCTTTTTTTGTGGGTTTCCCTCCCCTCCTTTCGCCAGAGGCTTTAACTGCTCTGCCACCATGCTTTCCCCAGCACCCATTCAAATACGGAGCCACCTACACATRTACCTCTTCACGAGCACTCCTGATGAGTCTCTCATTTCCAAAAATGTCCTTGCAAACAACATTTCYTTCCTGTGAATGTCTGCGAAAATGAACCAAATGATTCCCAATGCTGCTGGAATGTRTTTGCATTTCTTTATGCAAATTGAGAACTGCAAATAATTTTTGGCAGTCCTGTCCTGGCTCACAGCAGTAAAGTAACAACAGAACATAGGTRAAGTCCATGACAACTTTATAATAACAACCAAATCCAGGCAGATCAAGCATGTTATGTCTTCACTACAAAAGAAGAGGTGTTTTTACACGGAGATAATTAACTGGAGATATCTACCGTGGTGTACATTGCGAACAGTGATAAGATAGTGTTACCTAGATGTGACTGGCTGGCTTTATCTTGACTAGGTATATCTAGGSAAAATCTATAATTCTTTGTCTAGACAATGATCTCACAACAAGAGAATGAACTTTAATTAGCTGTTTTGATGGAAAAAATCTTTTGTGTAAYGGAGACAAAGCCAGAACACTTATGAGYAACCCTACAATAACAAACCTGTATGTGCATAAACATAGCAGTTAGCGAAGGGGGTGGCAATAGCAAGAGGATTTAATTTCAAAGTGTCAAGCAGTTATTTCAGATGCTGGCAAGCACCTGCTTTCATCATAGGGTCAAAGGCAAAATTTGCACCTCTCTACTCACAGCTTGTGTCGAGAGGAAGGAAGGACGGGCAGTATTTCTCTGTGCGAGCCCTGCTCATTGCACTTTGGAAAGTACTAAGCAGGGCAATGGGAAGAGGTGAATGAAAAAGGCACATGGCTTGGTGTTTAAAGAGCTGTCAGGGGCTGTGGTAGTAAAGTGCTGTTAGGGAAAGGAAAAGCTTTAAGTCATCCCTGGCATCCTTGCAAGACAATGAGGGGCTCAAACCTCTGCCCTTCCTGCAATCATGGGCCCTGAAATGCTGCAGTCAAGTGCGTTTTATCCTCTTTTTGAAAAACAAAAAACAAACAAAAAAAAACCAACTGGATTTTTAGGCTGTTTCTGTACAGGGTGCAAACTTGCCGACACAGCTGCCTTCCCCACCTGCCTGCTACAGATCCTTTAGAGGTTATCCATGGACCCCCTGGCACCGAAGCACTGAGTATGTTATGTGATGCTCAATAACTGATGTCATACGAAGGCAGGCTACGTAATCCAGCAAGTWGGACTCTTCTGTTTTCACAGCCCAGCTGTGGTAGAACCATGACTTCTGTTSAGCGCGAATAGCACCTAGCAAAGAAAACCAATGCTCCAGGAACATCTTTGTTTTCCTTTTCCTTTGTGCAAGAAAGAGGAGGAAAATAGCACAAGGCATTGGCTATTCAGTACAACTCCAGCTCTTGATTTTGCACCATAATGAAGTCCAGGTTGATAAAAAACAGTCTCGTTTGGATGAAATATAAGAAGTCCTGGTGCTTGATAAGGTCTCAGTGAGACTGATATTATTTGATGTTTATGTTCCAGTACTGACCAGAGCCCTCCCTGGATGCAGAATCTCAGCTTTATACAGAGATAAAGCAAGGAGCATCCTCTGGACTGGACGTCTCACAGCCTCACAGGTGCTGTAACTCTCTCTGCAGCATCGGTGTGTTCTCACAGCTGCTTCTCCCTGTGCTCTGCTGCTGCCTGTGAATGTCCATGTGCAACGTGCCCACCACACCGTGGAAGTCGGAGCAGCCGGAGAGTGTGCAGGAGGGAGCACCGGGGGGAGAGCACRGCAAGCAGCGTGTTCTCTGCTGACAACTGCCAAGAAAGTGCAAAAGTAAGCAAATCTGAAAAGCGAGTGTCCCGTGTGATTAGCAGTGCTTTGCATATGGATGAGAAGCTAAGCTGAAGCAGTTCTGCTCTGGAAATGGTTTTACMTGCTTCTGGTGCCAGCCCGAGGCACAGAAATGGCTGCGTTTCTTCCCAGCGCCATCATTGTAGTTCCCCTCTGTGCTAGCCAACAGGGGCTCTGGCTGTAGCACTTCCCAGATGGCTCAGGCTCTGCCACCGCACCCTGAGCTGAAATGTGCTGGGAAAGAGCGTGAGCTGGGGCTGAGGTTGTGCCGATGGTTTTAGGAGGTTTAGGTGCCCAAGCGGGGCCCCTGATAGGCCCCTGCACCTATCTCCTATAGGTGGTATAGACCCTAAATGGGCTATCTTGCCCTCTTMAAGCAACCGTCTCCCTCCACTGACCATAGTGGGAGCCAAGACCCTTACTATGGGTGTCTCACTCAAAAGTCTGAATGGCTTAGATGGCTAGACAGGTCTGTGGCACAGAGGAAAGCCAAGGAGTTGCTAAAAAATGTAAAGGCACCAAATCTGGAAGAGGGTAGTTCAAAGAACATGTCCTGTCTGGCTGAGTGGCTTTTGTTTCTGAGGACTTCGGTCAGGATGAAAGGGATTGGGGTTGGTGCTAGGGATGATCCTGAGGTCATCGACCTGCGAAGGGGCAGCAGTGGGTGCAGAAGAGAAGTGCTGCGGGGAGGCCGATGTGTTTGCACGTGGCTACCACACTTGCAGCATCTTTTTTTGATCTCATTTACTTTTAGAAATGTGGAGTTGTCACAGGCAATTAACCAGCCCATGTCCTGTGAAAGAGAACAAGCAGGCCCTGCTGCCCACCTACACCAGAGTCTGTCCATGGGTATCCACCTCACAGCATTGAAAGCCTGAGCTTCTCTGGCCTGTGCCAGAGGTGTTACATTATCTCATTCAGGGCCATTGAGTTTATTCTCTGTGCAGAAGGTTATTCTCATGAATAGTGGCAACAAGGCTGCTCTGCTCCATCCAATCCCTGATGTTGTCCCTACATCCCAGGATGGGTTTCTCTCCAGAGAGAAGACGCAGAGCCACCCTGATGCTGGCCATGCTCCCAAGGGATATTCCTAGGAAATGAATGGAAGAGCTCAAGGTTTTCTGTTTTTTTCTGAATCAGCTCTCACGCCAACTGCAGCACATGGGATATCAGTTGGAGGGGACCTTCTGCTCCTCATCAAAGGAGATCATTAAATACATTTCAGCTTTCGTGTCGACTTTTGTATGGACTCAGATCATTCATCAAAGATGACTTTTGGTCAAACTCCCCTTGGGAGGGACSTCTCAGTAGTAGGCTTGAACTCAGGAGGGACAAAAGAAAGGCAAGATGGGGAAGTAATAATACACGATAAGCATTGTCGTTCATTAATATCTTCAATAAACAAACAYGTACATCTGAATATTACTTTCTCTTACACGCCCACTGTTATCACTTAACCATATTCCACATGAAAGCACACTTGTCATAAGCCATTTCAACTCCCATCCCAAGTTAATATATTAGCACTCATTTCATTTGCATTTTAATGGCGAGACTACACTTTTCAAATAAATGACTGCACTTTATCAAAGGATTACTTCATTTTGACTGTAATGCTGCTCTGCCATGCGGGAATCAGAGAGTGCGGAGGTTGAAAAAAGCCCTGCAAAGCAGATCCACTGGGTTCAAAAGCACCAGCCCTGCTCTTTACAACTCCATCTTCATAATGAGGGGGAAAATAGCAATGTCAAAATGTACTGGCTGCTTCTCTTTGTACTGAAGGGAGATGCTGATTATGTAATTTCACTCCTGCATTTTGTTACATGCATGGACTTCTCTTCTCCAAGGAACATCATTAAGGGCTATAGATGGCCTGAAATGAACCTGTGGATAGAAATCCCTGGGGTTTCTCTCTATCCGGGCATCCCTGACTCAGAGGAGGGGTTAACATGGTGGCCACACTGTGGGCTCAGCTGGAAGGTTCTAGGGCTGAAAAGCCAGAACATATACATAAAAATAAAATTACCCTTTACTTCAAGAGGTAGAAAGACAGACTTTCTTAGTGTGCCAAGCTGCACATGGCATACTAAATCTTTAGGTAGCAAATAAAGTAAGAGAAAACAGGAATGCAAAATGCAGTCTGCATAGCAAGAAGCTCTGTAACACTGCCTGTCCTGCCTAAAGCAGCACTGAATTCCCACCTTTCCAGGGCAACCAAGCAGAATACATCTGGATGCTTCTGGTATTGATACCTAGCTTGTCCTAGCATGAAACATTTCTTGGCCATGCCAGGTCCCAGCATAGAAGCTGCAGACCCTTTAAAGGAGCCAGCTTGGCTGCTTGGCTCCACCTGGAGTGGGGGCTGGAGGGAGATAAAGGTGGAAACAGCCCCAGCTGAGGCTTTTTCGGGTTGGACGGAGGTGTGTTATATCGGCCCTGCAAGAAAGCTGCTGAAAAGGTCTGTGGGTGGCTCATGCAAAAGGCTGAGGKTCAGGAGATGATGTGTGGTGGGGGGTTTGCTTGGGAAGGGGGTGGAAATCCATGAGCTTAGAGGGGCAGCCTGTTCTAAAGGGGTTTTCTGGCTGGTTATTTCATTCTGAAGTCTTCCCCTTACATGAGAGCTGGGAGAGTTTGGAGATGGTGGTAGTGTCCCCAGGTACTACTTTCCCATTAAGTTGAACACCTGGCTGGTTAAGTGCTGCTTACGGGGAAATGTGGTATAAAGTTGCACAGGTTTGGTGCTTGCTGTTTAATACTAGGCTGTGTAAGAAGGTTTCTCTAGTGGAAAAAAAAATCCCTACCACCAAATTTTAAATTCCTTGCTTTCCTATGATTGTAATTCCATTTATTAGCTTCTGCTTGCTGAAGGAAGCTGTGGTTCATAATGCCCCAGTGACTGKGTAGGCAATCAAAATGTCCTTAAACATCAGGAAGTTTTATTTTAAAACTTAAGTCAATCTTCAGCTTGAATTGGAATAAAAGTGAGGTGTCAGCTTCCATTTGTTGATGGGAATGT